>JABAJX010009946.1:0-18041 GCA_018221735.1 Termitomyces sp. K1Aa
GAAAAGCGCACGGTATTTAGCTAGATCGTTCCTTGTAGACGTACCAAATCGAGTTGCACGATTATCATACATAATCTTATCTTTGAAAGCTTCATCGAAGAAGATTACCACTTGAGAAAATCATCTGATCGCAGGCACCTAGGCACAACCTTCACAGTCTCACGGATTGATTCCTAGCCTAACTACAAAGCAAGTAGCTGGAACAGCAATATGAGACGAAGGATCGCGCGAGATATTGCGAACGTAGATCATCCTCAACTATAGTACGAGCAGGAAGCTCATTGGGTTGAAACAAGTGGAAACGAAACAAGGGATACAACTTCAACCTTGAAAAGCCGTTCCCGTCTTGGATGTTTCAGCCAATCCTCCCCCCGCAAATCCTGTTCCTGTAAAACAAACGTTATGTCAGAGGGCACTGAACAGAAAGGTCATACATAGAACTCTACCTTCCCGCTTCAACTCCACTATATCCTTCTCTTTCAACTCTTTGTCGCAGACGATACATTGCTTTGCAGGGCGAACAAGAGAATCCGTGCAGGTCTTGCACGTCACATGTGCACATGGCTTCATGACTATAAGGACGGTTAGAACAGGATCTGGACGTTGGGTGGTTTATTAGCATACCAAACATAAGAATGCTGTTCGACAGGCGCTTCATGCATGACGGGCACATGGGCTCAGCATCCTCTTTCCTAAGTTTCTCTTCAGACTCTGCAGGTGTCGACGCTGTCGATCGCGACAGGCCAGAATTGGGATCGTGATATGTGAATTTAACTGGTATAAGATGTTTGAGACTGCCCAAAGAAGTGTTATTTCGTTGTCCATGCGAAAGTGAAATATGTACTCACGCGATAGGATGGAGAGGATTACCTCCACGACATGTAGTTTGCAATTTCACATCTTTGAGAGAAGTTGGAGGTCCAGTTGAGGTAAATGTCGGCGTCAGTGAGGGGAGCCAGAAGTCAGGGAGCTTATTTCTCAGTGATTCGGCCTGTTCCCGCTCGATTTCACGAAGAGCAGCCTCTTCAGCCTCTCGTGCGAGATTTTCAACAGTTGAGGAGTCAAAGGCGAACTTGCGCTTCGTCCCTCTCGCTTGTGTAAAGTGTTAGAGGATATATCAGTGAGACACAGAGCGAACTCACGTTCGTCATCAGCGCCACCTGATTTCGTTCCCGTAGCGGATGGTAATGCAGCCAGACCCAATTGACCCTTCTCGAAGTCTTTCAACACGCGCTCTCTGGCAGCTTCCTTCGCCCTCGCTTTCTCCTCCTCTACCTCCTGATTTAAAGCATCTATCTTTTTCTTCTGCGCTTGTATGTCCTTCTTCTGGGTCACTGACAAGATCAACATCGAACAATCAACCATTTGGAGTAAATAACTCACAGAGATCGGTATAAACACATTCCTTGCAAAACAGATGCCCTTCACCACATGCAACAGGTTCTCGAGCACGGTTCAAGCACAATGCACATGCATCAAAACGTCTCATTGACTCATTTCCTAAACGTTGCTGGCTGGGGTCAGCGTCGTGCTTCCCAAATTCTCAATTAACATACTCTTTTGGTTCCATAGTCTAGTTTCTTGTACTCAGCATAGCTGAAGATGGATGAAGCTGTATTATTCTTGCTATGTTTCGTCATTTTGAGAAGGGGGCTTTGAACGAACAAAACGCGTTTGCACAGATGACTAAGCTGCACTCGGGATCAAACTCCGACTGAGTCGGAGCTTGGGTCCGACAGGCACCAGCTGGCCACCTTTTGAAAGAGAACTTCCATGAACAGCATCTGTTTGTCTTAGACGGTACATCGGTGTCTACATATGTCTTTGCAGGTGATATACATATGTAGTCTGTGATTTCCCTACTGAGCGTTGACGTTACCTGTTCCGTAGGAAAACGAGGGACTACTCTTTTCAAACATTCAGGTCTTCAAACTCTCCAGAACTGCGGCGTTTGTGAACGGCATACTGTAATTACTTTAATGAAATATACATTGACAGGGTTCACCTTTTGCTTTCTTTATCCGCTTTATCCACCTTAACGTGAAAGATGCCGAAAACAAATGAACCCCAGAATGAGGCAGTTCGGCCTCGTGCTTTCTGCGCGCCTCTCATATATAAAGGCCGATATGTACGATTGTAATGTCAAGACTCGATAGGAACGCCGGCGACTCCGTAATCATCAAAATCTACTACAGGACCACGGTATGCTCCAGTTTCACATGTTCAACGACAGTTTCTAACGCGACTCTCCCACCAGACATAGACTTCTAATCTCTACCACCACAATGCGCTTCAATCCTTCACACTATCTAGCCACCGCTGTTATCTTGTCGATCGGCACTCAAGCCACATCGTCAACATCTATTCCCGGTCTCCATCCACCAGAGATCTCTGAACCAGCGCAGACGAGGTCTCTCAGCTGGATGTGGCCTTTCCGACGTTTTAAATCATCCGACCTACCCTCATACAATAAAGCACTTCCCGATGATATTGTGCGACGCGGTACGCCTGCCGCGTCGGTCCTTCGCCGCCGTTCGTCTGCACGCCATAGAAGACGAATTCATCCTTAAAAATTAGACTGATACTATCTATAATAGGTGAGCTTACTTGCTTATCTCTGGGGCGATCATTCTGACACTCATGCTCAAAGACTCCTATCGCATTTCCACCCAATTAGAGCGCTCTACTTTGTTTCGAGATCCCTAGACGGGCTTCTCGCGTCATCCATACCGACACACTCTGGCTCGATACCCAGGACCAAGACTTGTATTATACATACTCGACTCGACTATCCAATACACTTTACTTCCTACTTGGTGAAGTGGTGACAGAGTCAAGATAACGAATCTCCCTTGTGACGTTGCATAGTAAGAACAGTTCTTGCCGGGCCAAGGCTTCCTACATCGGCCTGGGTACGTACTCCTCGCATCCCGCCAAAATTGCTCGACTCTCATTGGCTGAATAAAACGAGCTTCATTTTCGCTGCCTAATTCATCTCAGCCTTGTCTTCATTTGGGAGAACCCTCCTAACCGGATGTGCGGTAGCTTCCCGATAGATTTCATATTGCATCTAAAGCTGAAGTTTCTCTGGCATGATGAACGTGTTATCGTCCTCACAAGTAGCACAATTCACGCGTCTGTTGGGTCACCGTTATCCGTCATCAGACTCTACTCTCTAAGGACGTTATAAGACGTTCGTGTGTCGATATCCTGTCCTCCAAGGTCACTCTTACCCTCACCTTCAATACATCTCTTGACCTAGATCAAAGGTATGTTCAAATATCTTATGATATGCGACCGCGTCACAGAATACTTTTGTTCCAGTTTATTATGGCTGGAAAGAACTCCACCGCTTCATCTAAAGTTCAGACTAGTGTAAGATCTCATTGTTTCGCTCAATATCTGTATACCGAACCTTCGTTCATAGGCCAAACCCGGCGCTAGCAAGGTTCCTACCCCTACTACAAGAACTACTCCTGTTAGAGCGCAGACTACGACCGGTTCCAACGATAATAAGACTGGTGGCGGAGTTTATAAAGCACCAACTGGTGCTGCTCCAACCCCGAAAGCGTCCAGCGGAGGCAAAGCGACGAGGAAATAGATTGCGCTTATAGTCTACAGTTAGACGCGCAGAACCCTCTACCCCTTGACGTCATGGATTTTCTCTTACTTATCAGATTGTTGTTTCGGTCGGAACACTTCTATCGGTTGCATAATATGATTCGCCATTCTGAAGTCGAATATTCTCGCAATGCTCGAACCTTAGATAACGATAATAATACGGGAACGATCCATGCAACGATATTTTGTCTATCTGCAATGTCATCATCGGTGAGTGGACAGGCATCGGCATTGTGTTCTGCGCGTGCCAGAAACTAGTACTGTGTACTGTGTGTGCTTACAGGCCAGCGCATGCGTGTCATGGTTTTGAAGACGACCAGCGAATATGCAGCCTCATGTATTCACACGTGGGTTCAGTCGTGGATTCAGTGCGGTCAGGGATTCTGCCCTCCGACGCTGTATAGATAAATCTCAAAACGCTCGAAAGCTGCAGACCTTCTAAATCACTTTCTGCCAAGCGATCCAGTCTGAATCCTCCGTAGTACCAGACTGTCTTCGACAGGTCGTTAACGTCATCGGGTGCCCTCCTTCTTAACTTGCTTCTCAAGATGGGGAGATTCATAAATAGGAAAGGCGCTGCGTGGAAGAGGGAGGTCAAGGCAGACGACGTGTTCCTAAGCGACCCCAGAGAAAGCGACATAGTTGTTCCGTAAGTTGAATTCTTCCATTCCACGTTCATGTCAGGATTCTGACAATCAACGGCAAGTATTATGGGCCCTTCTGGCTCAGGGAAAAGCACAGTGAGTGTTTTACCCTGCGATTCCCTCCGACTTTAGATCTTACTACTACTCCCAGTTCATCAACATTCTAATTGGTCAGGAAGTTGCGTCTGTTGGCCACGAATTACAATCGCATACTGCGCACATCCAGCACTTTACTTTAACGCACCCAGATTACCCAAATCGTCGTATAGTAGTAATTGACACTCCAGGATTTGACGACAGTGACATTGACGATCGGGAAATTCTTAGGCGCATCGCCGTGTGGTTGGCTCGATCGTAAGCTTTTATTTATCACTTGACGCTAACCTGAGACTAATCCTGTCTAGTTACGATGCCAAAATGAGGCTTGCAGGTATAATCTACCTTCACGAAATCACTCAACCTCGTATGCTTGGGACGTCGCGGAAAAATCTTGATTTATTCGCAAGACTGTGTGGTCCAGAAGCGATTAAGAACGTCATTCTCATCACGACTAAATGGGGAGAGCTTTCTAGCGAGAGTATTGGAAAGCATCGGGAGGCACAACTGAAGGAGGAACATTGGAAACACATGACGGATATGGGATCTCGAGTTCACCGCTTTGATAGTTCACAGCGCTCGGCACGACGTATCGTCAACTACATTCTCGCAAAGAAACCAGTTGATGCAGTGCAAATACAAAAAGAGCTGGTGCAGATTGGAGAGCTTCTTGCCGAGACAGAGGCAGGACGTACATTGCGATTCACTCTTCAGGAACTCCTGAAGATGCAAAAAGCCATGTCGGCTAATCTACGAGGTAGTCCTGAAGGCGACCCTTCTATGGACGAGATGGCGCTCGAAAACGAAGAGAAGATTCGAAAGACTCTGAAACAAATCAAAGAGTTAAATATCCCTCTGTCTCGAAAGATCACACGATTCCTGGGACTTGTGGTAAGTCCCACCCCAATCTACCCACATACATCGCCAACTCCCTCCGATTCTAGTGAAAATCCATTCATAACCAAAGAATCGGAAGAGGCATTACTTTTATAAGTCTGTTGTCCATGTAGTCGACTTTTCGGATGATTTCCTCCACCTGTATCAATTCAATGGTCGTACTGCCAGATCCATGCGACTCATATACTTACTGTATTATTAGATTCTCCTTGGGAGATAATTCAAATGTCGTGGGCCAGTGTCAGAGGTGTCCCTGGGTTCATCAAAAGTGATGATATCACAATATAATGAATATCAGGCAGGGATTAGTTTGAGATATTGACTCGCCGATAGGGGTATTCGAGTTACTTCCAATTAAGATGTTATCTCATCCCACTGGTGTAGGAAGATACTAGTGGCGTTACCCCAGTGGAACACCAAAAAGCCTTTTTGCATCTAAAAGCTTTGGTATCTTGACAAAGAATAATCCTACGTCTAAGGAAAAGATCAAAGTAAAGCACGAACAGACGCTGCGAAGGACATCTAGGGCACAGGGGTTGAGCGCCGAAGATTCATCGATTCTCTCGGCAAGGCTGTCAACAACAACAGCAGTAAAATGAGTCCCAGTCACCGCTTGGTATGTGGAGCAAGGACTACTAACTAGTATAAGAACGATGGAAGGAAACTTAAGGACGCTAGACACCTATTGAATCCATTGTGCAGGACACATGGCGGACAACGTTGATGCCTATAGCTAACATAGACACACGTTGCAAATCGCGACGCATGCAGCAGCAGCCCATGTATATGCATACATTCCCCGTGGTGCGAATTCCCAGACATGGACTATCCGGAAGGAAAGGGGGAGGGGAGTATTGATCCCTCATCCCTCGTTTCGACATCGTGTTACAATCATGCACTCACTGCATGTGTAGTACGGAATAACCGGAACTCTATTAGGAGGATCAAACCACATGGGTCAAAGCGTTCGTTAATCGTTAATCGCTAGGATCGTGGACGACGACATCCATCACTGATCTGAGATTCATGGAATATCCCGATTCGACGTCTGTGAGGGTTAAAGCCTCGATAGAGTGTACGCCGGGGGTCACCGCAAGGAATTCCATACGGACAGATTGGCAGCCGGATGGGCGAAGCGGTCTGCGTGTAATGTAAACCGTCAATTACTCAACTCGCCATCGAAGCTTGAGAATGAGGTAGAAAGAACAAACATACCCTATCCTAACTCTCGCATCCAACGGCAATATCCCAGGGAACACATCCTTCCTCACCTTCCTCGACCCATCCGGCCTCATCACCCCCTCCCTCCGCCTCCGTCTCGCAGGACACGTAATCTCGAACCGACGCGTCCACTCCGACTGATTATACACGAAAATATCCAACGTGAAATAATCAAGAGGATATATCTTCCCAGGCCCAAACGCCTCCTCCCCAGTAGGTCTCCGCCTCATGGCAGTCTCCTCCAAAGGAAGCAACCCAACAGAAACAACTATCGACTCCCCGCTGCGCTCCGCCATCATCCGTACAGAGCTCTTCTGCTCACCGAATCCTCCTGTGACCCATGGCCCAGGCGTTTGCGGCACAGGCACACTATCCATACCCGTGCCGCGCTCGCGGCGGATCTCAACGCTGGGCCCAACATTGCCGGTGGTATGTGAAGCGATTGGGCTCTGTGAGAAGGGACTGGGCGGGACGGCAGATAGAGGGGGGTAGGCGGGTGTCATCGGTGATCCTCCCCGCTCTGGGCCCGAGCTCCGTCTCTCCCTTGTATCGACTGCTAGCTGTTGTGGAGGCGGGGGTGCACTATATGTCGTAGGTGATCGCGGAGGAGGTATCGCTGCCAGCATAGATGGTGGTGTATATGAATTCTTTGGTTGAGCGCCCGGGGACCCTTCTCGAGTAGAGAATCCGCCACCGCCAGGTTGAAGGAAACTGGGACGATTGGGGGTGGGCGACTTTAACATCGGAGCACCTGTAACTGTATGGCGTTTGCTGCCGGCGATCACGGCGGATTGGGGCGTCGAACTCGGGGAATATGCACCTCCTCTGTTTGGAGACGTGAAGGTAGCGGTGCGGGGGGTAACGGAGGCGGGGAATGGTGAGGCAGGCTCAGGAAGTGCCTGATATCCCTTGAAATCTTCGTCCGCCTCAATTGGCTGAGTCTGGCGGGTGGAGAGATCTAGAACGCAGTTCCATCTTGAAGAGAATGTGGTTGTTGGGAACGCGGGATCGTTGGTGTCTGAGGACGGTTGTGAACCAATGTAGGGCTTTCCAAAGATGTTGATTGCTACTGCTCTCTGGAGTTCAGATGGACCGGTAGCTTGAGATCCTTCTGGATTATTCGAGTTCCTTGCTAGCGAGAAACCTTCTACCTCCTCCGGAGCACGTAGGAATGAGACGGCGTAGAGCAGGTTGTACTGCGCCAACGCTCCGATATGGAGAGGGAACGTCCTGGCTTCTACATCGCCATTGAAACACCCATCGCCCCACCCGATAAGTGTAGCTTTGGCACCTTCACCACCGATAGAAACCTCAACCTTCTCAACCATGAACCCTATTCCAGCGCCCGACTCTCCGGAATTTTCAATCTCAACACAGAGAACCACCGTTCGCTCTTCATTCCCCGCTTCCCGCCTTTCACGCTCCTCCTGGTCCGCATGGCCTTCTTGATCTGGAAGGAGCACGTATGGCACAAATACTGTTCGCATTCGAACGCGGAATCCCGAGACAGTTTGCATGGTCTTGCGAAAGGATTTACGTAACGTTGGGTGGGCAGTACGCACGGCAGTCATGGGGGAAGGTGAAGGGGTGGCAAGTGTTGGGAGGGATACAGGAGGCAATGCGAAGAGTTTTTGCCGAGAAACGGTTCCTAGTCGAGTGGATGGAAGGTTCATTGGTTTGTTGCTGTTAAAGCTTGGACCTGCCTCGACTACATTAGTAGAGTCATAAAAAGTGTAAAAGTTACTCGCCAGCCATGAGTCCTTCGAGAAGATTGACTTCTTCAAGACGGTCATAAAAGTCTTCCTCATCTTCGACAGGCGTTCCGTTCGGGCTTAAGGGTGTTTCAGGTGGTGCCAACAGTTGGCTACCTACTGAGGCGAAAAATAAAGCCAACGGATGGTTGGGTTGGGTCAGAGTAAGAGGTTTCTCCCGTAACGTGGCTGAAAGTGTCAAGCACAAAAGCGGATCCTGGAAGTTGAGACGTAGGAAGGCTGTGAATCCCAATCAACAATGATTTATTTACTGTTCGAAACCACTGTTACTCACACACAATGAGTGAAAGACGATAAACAGCCACCCAAACTTGCTCGGCTTCTGACCAGAGTAGACAAAAGGCCTCTTTCGAGTCTTCTGAAGCGTTCTGGCCCCATATACTAGCAAGTAGCAGCGTGCCTTCCGAAGTAACATATCTACGATCGTGGTCAGCGGATGAAGGTGTAGGATTAGGAGTTGCAGGAGGAAGTATAGAGGGATGTTGTCCGGGTCCTTGAAGACGTGCGTTATACTTTGAAGTCAATGGTCCCGTACGCGGAGGAGCCGATAGCCTCGAGGTACGAGGTACATCTGGATTTGGTGCAGGAACAGAGGATATATACGTCGCTTCGAGAGAAATCTGTGTGTGAGCCAGGAATGTAAGAAGAGTTTGTGGTGGATTTTCTGGGTCTGGTGGATGATTAGAACTTGTGTGTTGAAGACGAAGTGTCACAAATGAGTGAAGCTGTTCGTCTTCGAATACAAAGTAAGTTGGAAACCACTCAATATCAGAAACAATCGAAATCACCGAAGAAGGCTTGTCTCCGCTCGACAGACTCTGACTGCAATTTCTCTAGCCATTCATCTGCAGGTCCTTGTGGTGGATACTCAACAGAAGTATCGGGAACGGCGACAGCCAACACAGATGATGCAAACAATTGCCCGAACGACATCAGTGGTTCGAGTCTCCCAGCAACTTTCAGGATCCAGCTATCGTTAATTCCACAGCAGTACTGGCAGACAACTCTAACGTGTTTTTAGGCTGATGATGGTCGCGGTTCAAGAATATATTTACTTTCGCCCTCAACAGCAAGCATCGGCACTTGTCGGACTTCGGAACTACATCTGCCTCCAGATCGACATACACAAGTAGGTAAGTAAGTAAGTACACAGCAATACAACATGCCCAGTAATGGGCAGAACATCAGTTCTACGGGCGCGCTAAAGGTCCGAACCATACCTATATGCCAAATACATTGATGTCGCGAGCGCCCCGAGTCTGCGGATACTTCGACCGACATCCTCAACCGCCGTTGGGGAGATATGACCGTGTAACGTCGAGCTTCGACGCGCAGGAATCACAAAGGGACGCTCCGAATAATCAAGGTCGTTGACTCAACCGTCTAGATCGAATCTCTCATCGTCGTCTGGCCCAATAATCCTCGGGACCCTGATCCTGACCAGCCTCAACAGGCATAACATGCGGCCCCAAACAGCTTACCCCGCAATCTCCACGACCCCCTTCCCCTTCCCACTCTCCGCCTCCACTGTTTCCTTTCCCTTCCCAACCGCAATCACCCTACCCCCCATCCTAACAACCCACCTCCCCGCACCAACAACCCTCAACGCGCACCAATGCGCCCCAAACACGAGGAACTGCAACGTCATCACAAGCCCAATCGCGAAACACGTTAACAGCACGCCGGTGGGCCATACTTCGAACGCAATGAGGCCCATGAATATCATAAGCGTCACGGCGGAAAAAAATAAACAGAGAGCGGGGACACGTGCGGAGAGCGCAAAGAAGAAGTAGGAGGAGTAGAGGTCACGGGCGCGGGTCTGGGATATGTGGTTAGGGTAAGGAGGGAGGGAGGGGGAGGGAGACGTACGATGAAGGTTTGTAGGTCGGCCCAGTTGTAGCGGAGGAGGAACCATGCGTCGCATGCGATACCAAGGCCGGATCCGATGCTACTGGCTGCGATGGCGCTGCGGGCGTAGGATTGGACGTCGAAAATCGCATCAGGACCGATGGCGAATACCGCGGTGTTGACACTGCGAACGTTAGTAAAGTTAGTAGTCGGTCCAGAGGAATAGAAGAACGTGCGTACGCTGCTAATGCTACAAGCTGGCCAGGTGAAAGTGGGAGGTCAGCAGTACAAGGAAAGGAAAACGAGAAACTTACAAGACCTCCAACGTACGTCCATTCCGTTTGTAACCTCGTGAACACCTTCTCGTAGTGAGAATCCAACCGCGCAGTTTTCAGCTCATTATACGTCGTAAAAGACGACAACACCCTTTCCACGAAGGACAGATCCTTCGGCACTTCAATCCTCTCTGTATATTGTGGAAGTAACGATGGCCATATAGCCTGAATCCAGTCTCTCGGCCCTGAAGTTGATAGCGGTGGGTCACGGATGAATATTCGATCGTCGCCGCGTAAGGTAGAGTCGTCAGGGAAGTCATCTTCGTCTCCCCAATGGGAATCTCCGTCGGAGAATGCGGGTGGTTTTGATGGATCATTACCTCCATTAGAGGAAAGGATCTCGTCGTCGGACATAATGCGGTAGCCTCGCCGACGATGACGCAGGTTGGTAAGAACATCTTCTGGACTTGGCCAGGTGTCGTCTGTGGGTGATGGGGGCATGGAAGGCGTTTCTGAATGGTTTGAAGCTGCAGGATGTTAGTTCTACATGCCCCAAAGGATGGAATTATACTCACAAGATGCAGCCCCCGAACTCGACGACTCCGCTTCCCAAATATCTCCTACCGATTCGGAGTCCAACAACAACTCTTGCTTCGCACCTGCTGGCGGGCGAATCTTGAGAAGAACAGTCGCACCATTTTGTGGTCTTCCTCGACTTGCTATAGCACGTTTGGTGGCGGACTGACATTGGAGTCGAAGTTCGATTTCTTCGGGATCAGGAATAAACGACAGGTAAGCTTTAAGAAGACGAATCATGGAAGGGAAGACTCACCATTCCTCGGTTCTTTCTCCTGTTGTCGTATGAGTTCACCAAGTGTATGAGATGCGGAAGCGACGAGGTTACGTTTTTTACCCTTTTTCTTACTCTGGGAGCGGTGCCAGACCCGGATGTCGACCTGTGAGGTATGGTGTACTTCACGTCTGTATAACACTATATAAAATGACACATAGGTTGGCGAGTCAGTACGTACACTTCGAAACGTTCCTTGAGATTTGGATTCTGACCATCAACTCCCATGATGGTCTCATGGTAGTGATGTTTGTCGACTTCAACGGTGATAATGGGTCTCCATGCTTTCTCAGGGCGCATAAGGCGCATCCCTTGCGTGCGCATAACTATAAAAACGACACGAAACGTTAGTGAAGACTGTTCTGCTGCTGTTTAGGGTGCATTTTCACCTGTCAAGAGCCACGGGCTCGTTGAAAGTTAGTCTTCTGAGAGTCTGTGTGATGAATGAAAACGACAACTCACTCTGAGTCGTCCATTGTATGCGTTACTCGTAGGAAGTATTCGTTATGGAATCGAGTGATGTGGTGAAGTGGTGGAGAGAGAAGCGAAGAGACTCGGAGTCCAGACAGCCATGAGGCTATGTGTCAATCAATTGATTTAAGATTATCGTTGCATGGGTGCCTTAATGCCATCATTCTACTCACGATGTGTTCATTCTTGGTGCCATCACTTCTATGGTGAGATGGCCGAGCGGTCTAAGGCGCCAGACTAAGGTGGTCATTCTTCGTATCCCTGCGTAATCTGGTCTCTTCGGGGGCGGGAGTTCGAATCTCCCTCTCATCAGTCATATTGTTGACAATGTTCTTTTCGTGAAATACAGACCATGCCTACACTTTTGCTGGCCGTTTGAAGGGATCCAAAAGGAGAGTTTCAAAGAGTTTGTGGTGACAGGATATGTCTCGGGGGTAAGTTCACTTGTGCTGAAATGATGTAGCCGAAAATATTTCTTTCAAGTATCACCCATCTATTGCAGCAAAACAGAGTAAAAGTCAGCACTACTACGGCCCATTCATCGATGCTTACCATTCCCAACGACTTTTTCCTGCTACAAAACGATTCCCATGACCCAATACACGTTCAACGTTCAACATGTATGCAAACAAGTTTCATTGACGTGACCATTAACCGATTAGAGTTGAGCTACTTAGGACACTGCGCTGACACCGGCTGTTGCCAACGACTCGGACATCCTTGGATTTGGGAGATATCCCCTAGGATTTAACCATAGACGTTCTTTCCTGGTGTAGGATATGCATTCGCTGTGCATGCCAATTGGTGAGTCGTTCTTGATATCTCCCATGACATGACGGGTGGTTCATTACCGTATATAGTCGATTTTGGTGATAAAGGCAGCCAAAGAGGGTGCTTTCTTTGATGCTGTCAACTTTCAAGTGGTTGAAAGCACATGCTTGAATGTTGTAGCCATCCCACTCCTACAGTCACCTAGCTGTTGACAAACTTGCTGTGTGTACACCATATGATCATCTTCTCTGATGCAATTTGGTGAGTCGTTTTTCCAGGTTGCTCGACCAGAAAAGATTCGAAGTTGAAGGAGAGTATCAGAATGCAATACAAGGTTTTCCTGTGCTGTCTGCCACTCCATTCTCTTTTTTTTTGGTAGTATTGCTGTTGGTTTATGAATAATTCACAAAGGGGGTCAACCAGGGATAGTTTGCATCATTCTTGATTTAGTTCTAGGTCTGGGGGGGGCCTACCGCGGCGGAAATGCTCTTACGCACTAAGTGTGGGACTCGGGTCTAGCGTTACCCTATATCCACTAAAACCTCACACGCCTTCCTCCATGACTTTAGTGGATGCAAATCTCCATTCTCGGTTTTGTCCTCTACTATGCTTCAAGTTCTCATGAATCTCATCTCGGATTTGCCTTGGTAGTAGCAGGTATGTGCAGTGTGCATGTCAGTTTCATGCAATTGTTCACTCAATTGGTGCACATACAGCACCTTCGCCCTTGAGCAACAAGCCAAAAATCATTCACTTGAATCGATCTACGACTCAATGTTGCTCGCTTGTGTGCCATCACTTCAAGTGGCCGACCTTCCGTACATGACGCGTGCTTGCTTCTTTCTTTCTTTGCGTGTTATTTACATAAATTTATCATCCTCCACATCAGCAAGCATCACAAAAACTCGTATTATGGAAAATATATAGAACGAGCAAATGGAATCACCAACGTCAACGTCCCTTTTGATTCAAACGACGACATCTGCGGGGGGCGCGTCAGGTGCTCCGTCTGTAGGAGGGGATCGTGGCGAGTTCTTTGTTGGATATACAGTTGGTCCGCTGAACATTGGGGTCCCATAACCTCCCTCGGTGACTGCAAAGGGCCAGGCTGAATCGTCGTAGTCAGGAGAGATGAATCCTGCTGGTGTATTCAAGTTGAACTTCCATGTTCCATCCGTGACAAAGTGAACATTATGCGAGCAATCACAGGTCACTAGTTCAAATGCAGCAAATATACCAGCAGGGGTCCAATCATATATGTTGGTGCCATAAATGGCGACAACAACACGTGAAGTCGGGGGGAAGTTGACCACGTAACCGGTGGCGTATCCCCACCCTCCACCAGCGCTGACATGAAGCCCATTTATATAGATGTTGAATCGATCGTCCACAGCAATGTAGATCTTCGCCTGTACGGCAAACTGGCCAGCGGGCATAGTGACCGTCTTACGGAATGCACGAGAACCAAAGGGCACTTGGTAGATTGAACTGGCAAGCTCATTTGTCCAAATCCACTGGGCCGATTCCAAAGATGGGCCAGGGTTACGGGTCTCAGATGGGATGGATATTGTGACCTGTGGCTGTTTCCATGGTGCAGTGGTGGGCCAGCGACCTTGAACAAAGGCCGCAGGCCACTTGCTATCATCAAACGCTACTTGCTGAAATCCAGCTGGTGTTCCAACAATTCCATGCCACTCTGCATCGGTGACAATGGTGTCAACGAAGCCATTGCTATAACGAATCTTGATGACAGCAAGAACACCGGCTGCATTACCTGGGAGAGCAGGTTGGTAGTTTTGGGCTGATATAGCAAAGACATTGCAACCGTTGACCAGAGGCACACAGTAGCGTTGTGCAAATCTCAAGTCAACTCCGGTGCCAATCTGATTTCCATTGACATAGAGGGTGTAGGCATTATCAGTAGTGATGAGGATGTTGGCAGATACGGGAACCCTGCCATTTGTAGCAGTGAAGTCTCTTCGGAAGGTAGCATTACCGGGAGAGTAAGTAATCCGGTCGGCGGCACGGCCTGGGATCCAGATCCAATTGGCGCCCGTGAAGTCAGTTTGGCAAGCGACACAAGACACAAACGTTGCAAGTACCAAATAGAGGATATCTTTTTGAGGTTAGTAAACAGCAGAGCCTAGCAAAAGAGTTTCGACTGACTCAGGTAGTGCCGGTGCATCTTGCTGTACAACCTTCAAGTGTCCACCACTGAGGTGGATGTGACTGGACAAAATCAACACTCACGGCCTTTTATCATCGTTACGGACTGGTTCTTTAGGGGTCGGAACTCTTGTACTGGACTTCTTGCGCAACGGAGCATACGTCAAAACCGTATCTGGTTGAACTCGCTCAGAAATAATTTGCTAATGGAAGATACATGGCGTTTCCTCTGGACCCTTTTAGCTATGGAAATACCGGAAAGTTACGACAGTGCGAACACCAAAGCAAATATCTGCATTTGAGTCTACAAAACCATGAATAGTCTGGGATTTTGGAAGCAAGATGACTCCGACTCGCCTGATGATGAGACTCCTGAGTTCAGAGATGTACAGAGCAATGACTTGGTTCTACTCAGGTATCGATGCAGAAGGGAAGGGCAACTCTATTATCCTAAAGTCTCTCACGCTCCGAGTCTAGAAAGATCCACGTCTCCTCGCCGGCGCCATCCCTCTGTCCTTCTGTTGCCCATACATCAATCCCCTGTACTTAATGATACCAAAATCATGAGCAACCCACGGCGGTGGACCGGTGGCCACTGCTTCCACTTCCCTTTGGACAATACCCAATATCATCTGTCGTAGGCTCAAGCTTCTAAATTATGGGATCTACGAAACTTTGGCAATCGCGAGTTGGACAATCAAGAACAACAAGTACCAATTATGGTTCCATCATCCATTCATCTCCACATCTGTGTGAGACAACGACGTACTGGTTATCCAGATCAACAACTTTTTCCCAGACCAAATTCTTTAGGCGCTCTCTACTAGCCGCAACCCCTCATTACCTAGAATAATGGAGTTAGGGCCTGTGCTGGCGGGCGCGAGACGACACTTTGGATGATTCTGAAGCATGAAGAATCTACGGTGACTTATCTACCGCTTCAAGGTGGGGTAAAATGAAGGAGCCAGGAAGATTATACGAGGATCAACGAGTAAAGGTGTGACGTGCCCAGAAACTCCATAGTCGTCTAAGTACCTGAAGTGTCCCTTAATGTTTGACTTCTCAAGACGATGGTAAGTAGTACATAGTCACTTTTTTTGAATGTCTCTCCTTGAAAGCAGAGGATACGAGCTCGAAAACACCATGAATCATTTGGGAAATCGTGCTAATGGTGGACGAATTTATTCTCGTTGTGGCAACGGCTAGCGCTGAACCATAGAGTCTTTTAAGATGATAAGCCGGAATGATTTTTCGTTCTTGTGAAGGAATGAGGTAAGGTGAAAAGGGACGCTGATGGCATCAATCCAGGTTCTGATTGGTCGCGGTTTGGTCGCGGTCCCCTCAATGTAGCACCTCTAAGTACCACATTCATCCATGACCACCGAACCTCAGTCTCGCAGTGAATACTGGTACGACGATGGATCTATCGTTCTAGTTGTGGAAGATACTGCATTTCGTCTTCACAAATCGATCCTGAGCCAGCATTCGGACATCTTTGCCGATTTGTTTACCGTACCCCAACCAGAGAACTCGGAAGACTCGATAGACGGCTGCTCTGTGGTGCATTTGCAGGATAGTCTGAAGGATTTTACCGAGATAATCAAGGCCATTTATAAACCATTGTAAGTGGTTGGATACCAATCTACTAGTATACTTGCATCGACACCTTAAAATCCAGTTACTTTGATGAGCTACCTCACGACGCCGACTTGCGCAAGCTTCTTGGGTTCATCTCTGGACTTCTTAAAATAAGCACAAAATACAACCTCGTCAGGATTCGTCAAAAATGCATAGACATCCTACGTGATAAATTCCCCACCACGCTTCACGGATGCGACGAACTGGTGTCCTCTGGATACCAGTACAACGCGACGACTGTCGTCAGCGCAATCCCTCTCGCGCGCGAGACCAACGTCCCCGAGATCCTTCCATGGGCTTTCTATATATCCACAAACATCGAGACAGACACCCTCCTCGCAGATCCGGTACTCTCCTGGCGAGACAAGGCGCTGTGTCTCGCGGGTAAATCGCAACTATGGGAACGGCAGAAGGAGGATACGCATAGATTTCTATTTGATTTTGGGAAGGCGCCGGACTGCCGGCATGGGTGTAGCTTCAGGCTTTCGACACAGATGACGTGGAGACATATGGAGGAGCTGAGGAAGAGACCTCACCCGTTGCATGAGTATGATGATTGGGATTCGTTGGGGATTTGTACTGTGTGTTTGGAGCGCGTGCAGGCTGAGCATGTAAGAGGACGAGAAAAGGTGTGGAGTAATTTACCCAGGATCTTTCATCTCGGGACATGGGAGGACATCCACAAGGAACAGAATCGATGACAGCCTTTGATTTTTCAGTTTCGCTTTCCGGTTTCTCTTCAATTTAATCGACGACCTTCTTGTCTATGATCTACGCAATTCACGTTCGAACTACGTAAGGGATGAAAGTCTGGCTGCGATTGAAACCCCATATGTCGAGCCGAGGGCGGAACAGGATAGAAGTATGAACGAACAACGTTATGTAGTAGGGACGATTCTTGTGAACAGTATCAAGCGATCTTGGACACAATCCCTTACCAAGACATGAACTTACTAGACTCGGACGCCCAGAGCCGCACGCTAGCGGTAACTTGTTGACAAAATGCAATCTTATCAGGGCTTCTATTTTATTGGAGGTTACAGGAGTCGAGGACAACCCCAAACACACCAAAATCTGGTCAGAGATTTTCGATGAATCACCCAAATTCTGACACATTCAACCGTTGCCACAATCGATGTGTTTGGTCGTCCACGATCATACGATGTCATACAAGTAATCATAGCGAGACAATCTGCTTGCAAGGAGAAGCGACCATTGCAAGCAATCTTCGTCCTATTGGTCAAACCCTTTATAACTTTGAAGCTTAAGAGAGTAGATATTTTGCCCGTATCTAACTCGTGTTCTTTCAAGCTTTGCCAGGTCTTCCTGGGTTAGATATTCCTCGCATATCCGGCCTTGGATTTCACGAAGTCGTATGGTGCCAAATTGAGAGTATTCCATCTGCAACCGACGTTTAACCATAGCGATGAAACGGTATACGTAAACCGGTGACCGATCCCTCTACGGAGACAAGCTCGAGTAGAGGGACCGGTACAACTGAGTTTGAATTTCCGTGTGACCGAAAATTGATCGAAAATTGTGTAAAAATAGATATGGATATTTCCGACCTTCCTAAAATGAAAATGGTATCCATATTGGGAATACGCAGTGCCCACCGTTTCACGACATTTCTCTAAGTGTATTCCTCATCTATGGCCGCATACAATGTCTTGACACTTGGGGACTACCTGAAGAACATCCGCTCAATGTCTAGAAGTGAACTTGAAAGACTTGTTTCTGATGAAATACCTCCAGAAAGACTTCCTCTACA
>JABAJX010009946.1:18141-44111 GCA_018221735.1 Termitomyces sp. K1Aa
GCCTCTGGCAGTCATCGTTTTTGCCATTGCAATCGCAATCGTCGTGTTTGCTGGTAACATCGCCGTGAACCCAGTCATTGTTGGGTAAATATTCACCATCATCTTCAAGGAAAGGATTACTTCGGGCCACTATTGGTATACTTGACAGGTACTTTTCGGCGTATTTTTTCGGTATCGCCGCTATCTTCCAAATAACGAAGAACAGGATCCATCTCCTGCGATGGGTGTACTGGATCTACGATCAGTACCCTCGGCTCCATTCTTTCAATCTTACGAAGACGTGGGGGAGCAAGCTCACCGGTTTAATGACTAACTTGAAGCGCCAGCCCGTTTGTATCCTGGTCCAAAGCAATGAGGTATGTGGCTATATCCTCCCTAACGTGAATATACTTAATAACATCGCTGCCCCAGATCAATCAACTCATTGATATGATACTGTATATAGTCCAGAACGAGGAAACAGCTTGTGTCAAGGTTGTTTGCTTCACCGGCGAGTGCAAGAGTGGCATTGCCCCTGGATTAGAAGCCAATGCCAAAAGTGAGCCATTTTATATCATTTTATGGTATCTCGATTAACAGACTCTCCTTTGTATATAGTTCTTAACGAAATATTTCTGGAGTTAACGATCGATCTTGTACGTCATTTTGACTATCTTCTGAAGCGTTATCTGAATCCTTTCAAAGATCGTGGTTGACGCTACTTTCAAACCCTCCAATGTCATCTCCGTATCCCGTCGCCTGGAAATACCCACCTCGTTGATGTTCATGAGTTGTCCAAGCGCTCAGGTTCCTTTCTCTATCGCTGAGTTTGGCACACGCATCATCTCTCTTTGATCTCTCTGAATTAAAATCAGAGCATTATAAATCACCTTCAACTACGATTTGACTACGATAGTTTATATAACTATATGGACTCCCACATGTGTATTTACCAGGAACACGATTTTTTTCTCTTCTTTCACTTAGCTGCAGTGTGTTCGCGCTAAGTATCATCCAAGTATCCATCACAGTATTTGCCAAGAATTGCCAAGGTGCCCTGTAGAGAATTCGGATATCGCCGAGCTCGGAGGCCGCTGCAACGACCCAAGTACACGCGAGATCATTCGACTCTCTTCATTGAAATCGCGTAAACTACAGGCAGGGCCCCCTCTATTGCCAACGATTCGGACAATGGAACAAAGGAACATGTGAACACGTAAATTAGCATTCGCGCTTCGCAGTCAAGTCTCGCTTTCAGGAATACCTTACCTTCATGCACTCATCATTGACCGTAATGTCGCGTCCAGAGGCAACCAAAGGCTTAGAAGTGGAGGCAAGAAGCAATGACTGCGCGATGTATAGACAAGAGTACGACATCACAGACGATGAAAACGGGGAGCATGGTTCACAGTGGATAGCCATAGAGCCACCATCTATCTCGCGTAACCAATGTAAGACACACTCGCTGGTATCCTATGTATGCAATGACACAGTTCCACGTGCAGCCCAGATAGATTTGCCATATTCCAGCCCTCCTTCATTCAGAGACTCTCAGTTTGACATAATACTGAGGAGACAAAGCCTCCGTCCCAGGAATGGCGGAGGGCGTAAACTGACGACCTTACCTTCGCGATTTCTACACCTATCCAATGACTTTGAATTTGCAGGATGGGGCTCTGTAACACGTATGACCCTCACTCAGGACGACTTGAAGGCAGGAGAGAATCGTCTCCAGGAAATCCGCCGTCAAAATGTTTTGGGCCAATTTACTGCAAGTGCTCTAGCAGGAAATGCGGTTCTAGGGAGTGTTTTTTATGCTCTTCCTGCGGTTGTCGCGGTTTCTTCAGTATAGTATGTCTTCCCTTCTGTCGTTGTCATCCTATTGAATCTGATCATAGAGCAGTTCTCCCATATCCCTCTTCATTGCAACCCTTGTCTTGTTTCTATGGCGTCCGGTTATGGAAGAACTTGGGTCTGCCCTTCCTCTGTCCGGTGCTCCTTATACCTATATGTTAGTCACGACCTTAGATTTTTTCCTTGTCCGACTGATTTACATTAATCTACAAAGCTTGAACGTTTCTTCGAAATCCTTTGCTTTGATTGGGGCTGCCCTTCTGATCTTAGACTTTACGTCTACATCAGTAGTATCCGCCGCTACTGCTGCGTCATATCTCTCTGGGGAAGTCAAACTGCCTTTTCCGGAGTATGTCGTCGCCATCCTCGTCTTGGTCATTTTTACTGTCATCAGCTTATCGGGCGTGAAGGAGAGTGCCCGTATAGCTTTAGTTGTTTTATCATTTCATGTCAGTCGTCTCCCTTCACATTGCCTGAGATTATCAACAATCCCTACAGATGGCAACAATGGTGGTTCTTATCATTCTATCTGGTGTACACTGGGGAAAAATTGGCTCACAACAATTACGGAACAACTGGAACTCTGGAAGAGCTTCCTCTCCTTCCTCTGTTGCTCATGAAATCTTTAACGGAGTGTGCCTAGGCATGTTAGGCCTTACTGGCTTTGAATGTAGGTTGAGTTTGATTTTACAATATTGCCCACTCACTCTTTAATAGGTACACCATCGTATATCGGTCGAATCAAGAAGGGTTATCTTCCGCTGGTACTTAGAAATTTGCATATACCAGCTATTGTTATGAACACTACGATCATGCTCCTCGTTTTGGCTGTTGTCCCTCTCGAGACCATTCTACAGGGGTCCAACGTGCTCAGCGTACTGGCTCAAATGGTAAACCTTTTTATCAAAATACCATGTGATGATGACCTTACATCATGCTCCAGGCAGCAGGCAGATGGTTACGAACATGGATTGTGGTCGACGCCTTCATTGTCCTATGTGGTGGTGTTCTGACTGGTATGATTCTTTTTCACCACATAGACACAAATCTTCATCTTGATACCTAGGCATATTGAGCGCATGCGAACTCCTAGAACAGCTGGCGCGTCACAGAGTGCTCCCAAACTTCTTCCTCTACGCGTTGCCCCGAACTCGGTCACTGTACATCTCTGTCCTATCCTTTATGGCCTTTAGCGGTGTTCTCTACGTCAGTTCTGGAGCTAGTTTGAACGTCATATCACAGATGTGCGAAACCCTATCTGTTGTGATAGTTTTCCTTTTCTTACTGTAGCCATTCAAACAGGTTCTCCCTCGTGTGGCTGACAGTCATGTCACTGTTCCCATTAACGCTACTTTTACTCAAGTTCAATCGCGGACGCATACCTAGGTCCCCCCACACACCTCTGGCAGTGATTGTTACTGCCATCATTGTATCCATTGTTGTTTTTGCTGGCAACATCGCTGTTAATCCTACCACCGCTGGGTAAGATGCTTTCTAGCATAGAGAAATTGATGAGTTGACGATCTTTTAGGTATTTTTCAGCATACTTTCTTGGAATTGTTCTTGTTTTCACTGTAACGCAAAACAAGATACACCTATTGCGATGGGTGTATTGGATATACGACCAGTATCCGTATCTACATACTCTCAAGTTAACGGGGACATGGGGTAATAAGCTCATCAACCTGATGACAAGCTTGAAACGCCAACCCGTTTGTATATTAGTCAAAAGCGACGAAGTATGCGTTCAAATCACCATCCGAGCGGGACGCACTGATAATGTCGACGTGACAGATTAATCACTTATTTCATATGATTTCATATGTGAGCAAGAATGAAGAGACGTCCTGTGTGAAGATGATCTATTTTCACGAAGGAGAGGTTGGAATCCCCTCTGAGCTAGAGGCTAATGCTAAGAGTTTGTTTTTTGCGGATTGATTTTCTGCACTTTTTTCACTGACTTGGCTATTTTTGTGATAGTTCTTGACGAAGCATTCCCAGAGATCACAGTTGACCTTGTATGTCCATATTTTTTTTGATCAATCGATTACGTTCAATAACGCCTCTTAAAAGATTGTTGTCAATGCTCCCTTTGACCCATCCAACGTCATTGCTTTATCACATCGCCTACAGATATCAACGTCACTGATGTTCATGGCATGCCCAGGTTCTTACTTTCTTCATTCCATTGCTGACTTTGGTACACGGATCATTTCCATTTAAGTAATATACCCCTATACCCTTTCAAAATCTATATGACCACTGTGACAATTTGCGAATCGGATTGCGACTATGCCCGAGCATTAATATTGAATGGCTCTAAATACGTTCAAATTAGGAGCGGCCAAGTGGATCAAGAGGCGGCCGTCCGTGATTGATCTGAGAAGAAGTCTAGCGAGGGACATATAAGATAGTAGGATCACATACAGGTGGTGAAGGTTTGTTCTTCAAGACGACTTCAATCTTTTCCATGATCTCTGAGGTAAGCTTCGGCAGGACTTCCAGGGCTTTGAGGTTTTCCTTGAGCTGTTCCACGGATGATGTACCGAGAATGACCGTGGAAGTGTTGGGGTTCTTCGCAACCCATGCAAGTGCGAGAGCTGCTGGAGTTGTTTGAAGTTCTAGAAAAGAAGGTTCATCATCAACAAAGCGCAGAGTGAGAGTCAAGTCAGAATGATCTGACCTTCAGCAGCGAGCTTGGTGAGCTCTTGAACCTTACGAATCTTTTCCTTGCCTTCTTCCTGCTGAAGCAGAGGCACTCTTTTCTGGAACATCTCCACGGTAGCAAAGCGCGAGCCTTCAGGTATCCCGTCGTTGTACTATGTGAAAACTAGTAAGTATAAATTATAGAAAGAAAGCACGAATTACTTTTCCGGTGAGCAATCCAGCAGCAAGCGAAGAGAAAGTTGTTGTTCCAAGACCATATTTCCTGTAAAGAGGGCTTGATTCGCTGAGTGAGCAGAGGTTCAAAGAGGCTTGTAAAGGACCCTACTCGTATTCTTTCTCGGGGCGTTCGCGATGGAACATGCTTTCAACACGATGTGAAAAAAGTTATATGATGGATGAGAGAGAAGGACGAACTTGTGTTGGCACTGCTCAGCGATAGGAGGGATCAGATTCAGCTTTTCGGCGACGTCTACGAGGTGGGATGGTTTCAATATGGTGGCCAAGATAACGGCCAGTTGCTTACGATATGCCTCCTCAATCTCCAAGGCACTCCATTCTGACGTTGCCCAATAAAATGCCTGGTGGAAACAATACTGGTCAAAGCAAGGAGCGTGGCCAAGGGGAGCAAAACACCAACCCAGCCTTTGTCTAGGACATAGTTAAATGCTCTGACAATCTCCTCCATTGGAACAGTGTTGTCTGGGCGGTGTGCAAAGAGGACGTCCACATAATCCATACCGAGACGTTTGAGACTCTCTTTTGTGCCTTCGATGATACTAAAAATTGACGCATTGAATTATTATCTGTGAATATATGAAGCACTACTCACTGTTTGCGAGATAAACCACCATCATTCGGGCCGGTGCGAATGCCCCAGAATAATTTGGTAGAAATGACGAGATCAGTACGGCGCAAGCCAAGTTCCTTGATCACACGCCCCCTACACACTTTCATTCAACCTCAAAACCAGATTTCACAATCCGTGACTCACATCTCGATTTCTGATTGTCCCGAAGCATACGCTTCCGCAGTATCGAACATGTTAATACCAGCATCGAATGCAGTCTTGATTATTTCCTGAAAACCTCTGTCAAAAATTTGAAACTTCGACCAAGGGGAAAGCGAAGCGACCTTGACAGGGTCACCATGAAGCGATCCACCTAAAGTCAGCCCTTTAGACAATTTGTCAGTAAAAGAATCCATCTTATCCTCTGCGCTACATACTCACATCCTCCGAGGGAAAAGAGGGGCACACGCAGGCCACTGGGACCAAGGCGCCTAAACGGCATGTTCTTGGGATCAAATTCAGAGAGGACGACTTGTTCGGAACTCATAGTTATTCTTTTGACAAAGAGACGAGAGACGAGAGGAGAAAGAGAGATATTTCTACAATTGACAATGACATGATAGAAATATACGTTCTTTGCGGTCTGTGACGTGAGATGAGAACTCAAAAAAAATATCGGACCGTGACCACGCCAGATCCGAGATAAGTCCGAGCCCGGGCCGGTTATCTCGGTGTATTCTCGGAATTGCTTCTTGAATACTACACCAGCTCCTCTTATCTCTCTTGAGTCTTTATGCCGCTCTTTGGTTTCACAGATTGTCGCAGGACCAAGGATCAAATTCTTCACTTACTCAAGACTACGTTGAATCTAAGTTTGCCGACGCAAGAGCCCCTAACAAATTCTGTGCACCTCATCTTTCAAGTTTTCTGCATGCACTAGTTGCCCATTGACCCCTTTACTTCTGTGATACGTCCATTCTTTGCTGGGTTTGACAAGGTGGGGAACCCTACCCCCTGTGATAAGCCTCATCGGCGTCGCCGTCATCCCACCTTCAATATTAATGATCCGACACGAAGTTGATAATATCTTGGTTCGAATTCCTTGATCTCAAATCCAGGAAATATCAATAAGGATTTCTCAGAGCTGAAGCCGGATTAAGTGTTGGGGTTTGGAACGATGTGGCATGCTTCCATCCGCGAGTGTACCATGTTGTGGCCGAATTTCATCGATGCTCGTTCGATCTAGATTGCACCTACATAGGAGGAAAAGCTGGATCGCTTTTAGTGTCTGTTTCTCTGGCTCTGTCTGCCTGGTCTGCCCGATTCGAAGAGTTTATTTGTCGATAAACATAGAAAAAGTGTTGTCCGAACGACTTATAACTCGGCCCGATTCATGTGCACCATAACGAGACAGGTACTTGCAGATACTTGCCATGTGGAAATTGTGAGGCACAGTAACGTGTTGAATTCGAGAAGGAGGTTCCATGATCAATGACTCATGGAGACTGGCCCTGGACTTGCGTTTCGAATTCTATGTATTAGTCTGGCGTTGATTTTGGCAAGATTGGCCATTCGGAGGTATTCAGCCAAAAAACATTCTCCAATCGAATTGAGACGAGAGATAATTGAATGGTAATACATCGGGACATAGGACGTGATTGCTACTTAAATACAAAGGAAGGGGTCGAATGCACATGGACGATATGTTGCGAGACGATTGACCTTCAGAAATTGTTAGGAGGAACGTGATATAAAGGCCATGGGATACTTGCAGATCAGAAAAGCCTCTTCAACCAGGAACGGAGACGATTACCGCTGAGATCGTTTATCTGTTTGAGTGTTGCGCGTATCTTCTGATCATTTTCTTGCATCATCGCCTTCACTTCGTCGCTAACTTCGTCCTTTCGAAGCTGTGCTGCAGATTGACGCTGCATCTCCAGAAGTTCCTCGAGCGTGTATAATAAGGTTTTCCCGGCTTCGGTCTCGGGAAGTATCTTCCTGACTTCTACGAGCTCATTCTGTATCGCAACAGAATCGACGTATCCAGAGGTCGGGGCCCGAGTAGCTACAGAGTCGACGATGTGTTGAATGATTGCCCAGCCAGATTCCCGAGAGTCCCTGAAGCTATGTAACGTGGCTCCAAGGTCGATCATACCCTTCCAATGCCGCTCTCTAAGCTGTTCCTCGCGACGAACGCCGACGGCTTCAGGTATATCACCCCATTTCGTTGTAGCTAGGACAACGTTCTTCGTGGCATCCTGACCGATTAGTTTATTGAACATGTCAAGATTCTTGCGCGCAGTTCCGAGCATTCGAGTTTGGCTGATCTCATGCAAGTAGATGACACCCGCAAGAGTCATATTGGCAGAATAGCTACCAAGCGTCTTTAGTACCAGAGAGCTTTCAAGACAAATTTAAACCTTACGACCGAGCCAGCCACACAGAGATGCGCCGCAAGATTTCAGAATCGGCTACATACGTGTCATCAAAACCCGGAGTGTCGACAAGGATGATTCGTCGAGTGCTGTTAGTCGGGTGAGGCAATACAATGTGTTGAAGTTGTTGCGTCTCCGATTTAAGATTGTGTCCGACTGTTGTGAGGTCCTGGCCGGCGACATAGTTGATGAACTATTCAAAACGAACATTGAGCAATAGACCGTGATTCAAATTCCATAACATTACGGTGCTTTTCCCCGCTCCTGTAGGCCCCATGACTCTGTTAATCAACTTCAGCTGACATTGGGAAGTTCATCTCGGGATAGACTCACGGGATTACGAAATCGGTGTCTCTAGGGTCAGTTAGGAACCGGTCTTCAACTTTTTGCTCCTTGCCCTTCCACACAGCTCGTTTCTCAACTGTGATTTTCCCGTCATGCTTTGCCAGGAGGATTCTTACGATGTCCCGAGAGGTGTGAAAAACGTCTCGCGAAGTTTTGGTCGGCGCCGACAACCGAAGCACACTCACGCCACGATCAACAAATGTCCTCCACTGTTCAACGAGTTCTTTGTGGCGATTTTCCAAGCGTTGCATGTCGGCGTCGTCGTCCCATCCTGTCGTCGCGATAACGATATTAGGTCGATCAACACATTGATCCAGAAGATCTAGAGCGTGACGTGATAGTTTCATGGGCGGTGGGGTTGAGGTATCTTCGAGATATATCAAGCCAGATAATTTCCTTTTGTCGCCAGTTCTGGAGAGATCTATTTGTAACATCACTGCCATCATAGTATCAGAGAGGTTGCATACGTATCAGAAAGCCAACTGAGAACATATCGTATGGCTTCGTTCAGTTTTTGCTCCTTCCCACCGGTAGTATAAACGAGAAAGATGTTGCGACCAGGATCATTCCTATCGGGATCGGGGGTGACGACAAAATGGGTGTGAAGAGAAACTATATCTTGTCGGTGATAGTTGTCACCAAAAGCATCATCAATGAACTGGTGATAGTTGGGAGGGATCATCAGGAATATCGTAGACTAGCATGATAAAGCAAGTCCTACGGAGCGTTTTCCTTCTTTTCCCACTCTCCCCATAACACTAGTTTACATGTCAATGACAATACCCCAAATTTAAGGTTGACATACGCAACAACAATATCATTCTCGTTGATCTTCATCCTAGTCGGCACGTTCACGCTGTTTCTGCCTCCTTTGAAGAGTTTGGTGAACATCGAGGAGCCGGGGATCCGAATTGGTCCCTTTTTCCGCGAAATCGGCCCCTCATCTGACTTATCTGCATCGCTTGACCTGACAGGTAGGTCAATGGCAATGAAGCTGCGGACCACTGATGGTACTTACCTCTGAGAAAGTGCAATCGTGTGATGCTTTTGCTCGCTCCCACTTTCGTCTGGACTGCTGACCAAAAAATGAGAAATTTTGCATGTCTTCTACCAAAACGACGTACGGAGATCGGCTCCTCATCTTACTTTCGTGCTCACCGTCAGAAGTTATGGTACTTGACAAGGATTGAATAACATGAAATTTGGTAATCACTGAAAGAACTTACGGCGACTCGTAAGACCTCTCGACGGTATCGTCCTTCGGAGTCGGAAAATGCGAACTGTCGAGTTAAACAATGAGCTATCGTGAGTGTCAACATACAGGAAAACGTATACCCTCTCGCAGCTTCCGTCGTCTTGTCAGTTGTTGGGTCGTATACGTCGGTTATGCTGTGTTGAAAGACATCGAAATGAGATCATCAGGCCTTGACTACCAAAAGACCATGCCCAACTTACGATATTTCTGATTTAACTTTTACAGGGGTTGTAGAACGGGAGTTCTTGGCGGCCTCCTTTTCAATCCCCACTGAAGCAGAAACTCTCGGGCGGTGATGGTATTCAAGTCGTACCTGTTGAGATGTATGTGAGACAATATACTGTTTAGCGATATCGTTCGCGTTCGAGTTTGAAGGGGCGGCATTCGACTTCTTCATGGTAGCCTTCCCTTCACCAGATGGCGCACTGTGAGTGTTTTTCACAACCACCTCAGAGGATTCTAGACCCATGGTACCTCCTTTTGTGATATTATGGGGGCCGCTAAATACTGTTGGTCGGAAATGAGCGTGCATAAGATCGTAAGATGCATACCTTGAAGGCTCACTTCGACCATGCGAGGTAGCGACACGCGTAGCAACAACATGGTCAATCGTGGGGACTACCTTTGTCGGTGAAATGGGCCGGGAAACAGAAACAGGTTGGGTGCTGAAATTTTCGGGCTCGAGCTTCCCGGATGAGGTGGTTGAAAAAGAACGTACACTAAGCAATCTTTCATACGGCTTCCTTCCTTCAGACCTTGAACCACAGGCTGGGCAGGTTTAATTGGCACTTTATGGGGTTGCGCCTTGGAACCACCGGGAGAATGACTTCTGAATAACTCTTGATGGCTTCTGTCACTTGAATCAACGTTGAATAGATGAGACAGACATTGTGCTCAGTACTCATGATTCAGAGTACAAGGACTTCGAACTCACCCACTTGTACGGCGTTCGTTCGTAAAGTCACTTGATATCCTGGATACATCTAATCGATATCATCCTCTTTGAGTATTGTAGTGAACATACAGAGACTTAGCCTGTCCCTTGTGAGTATTGTAGGACATGCTGATTGTTGAAAAGATGATCTGCAGTATAGGAGCGAAAGAGACAAGTGGAGGGAGAGGTCTACACGTCAGATCAGGTAAACCTCATGTATTAACGAACTCTGATTAGGGCAACATGAGGCGGAGGTGCGGGGGTCTGGAAGAGATTGGTCTGTCGAACCAAGTCAGTCCGGACTGTCTGATGAAAGTCAAGGACCCAATTCCACAGTTTCAAGTGTTCCTAAGCTCCAATATTGCCTCGTGTGTTCCACGCAACAGAACATCTGTTGGATTCAAGATTTTCTTCTGATGATCTACTTGTCAAATTCAACGTGTCGATGCTGTGACCAAATCATGGAACTATGGACATAGAAAAACTTCATGACTCTTCATTAGAGACGGTCGACGAGTCAATCAATGGTCTTTCATGTCGAAGTTCATCTAGCCCCTTATACTTCTGATTTTTAAGAGGAAGATGTGTTTTGAGGCCTCGTGTCAGCTTATCGATGTGCAGATGTGATAAGGACCGGATGTGATACCTGTTCAAACTGGATGCTCATTTTCAACTCAACAGAGGAAGGACCACACGACTTCTATTACGGTATTTCATGAATTTTGCTTGATGTATCGCAACATTCAAATTGTAAACGCTCGGCCCTCGGTTTATCCGATTTTTCTTTGTTACTCAAACCAGAGTTAGGCACAAGAAAGTCGCATGGGTAACACGGACTGAGCAAATGCAGAATAGATGGATAACAAGAAGGCAAGAAGGATTTACCATGAAAAGAGCAGAATCGTTTGCACAAACGGGGCGGAACTTGAAATTTTGGATTGCCGTTTGATGCGAATCATGTGATTCAGAAGGCGGCTTGCTCGGAAGCGGAACGCAAATAATCTGATCCGGACGAAAGGCACTTGACAATTAGTACCGAAAAAATCCCCTCTGCGGTCAGAGCTCCGGTACAGAGCGATATCAACCATTCTTTGGACAGGCAAGTTGCCTGTAAGTCTATGCGGGAAATTAGACTTTGACAGACATCTGTGAGTTTTGCTAAGTAGTCGTCTAACACCTTTGATGGCTGGCGTGACGCTTGCCATGCCGCGCATGCAACCAAGAAGCCTTACAAAGATCAGGTTATATACCTTAGGGATGGATATTACAAGTGGGATCATGTATCATCACAACAATCACTGCCAATGTATAAAATGTATGCCGACACATCATGGTCTACTCTTCAGCAGTCCCATCCGACGCAAAATCTTCCGTCCGAGTGGAATGTTTAAAGCATCAATTTGGCCAAGAATTGCACGAATCTTGTTATCGTGCTCGATAATCTGATCACGAACGTCGTCACCACCCTCCGCGCGAAGCCTTGTGGCCATTTTTTTCTGTTCCTCGAGCGCCTCTTTCAGCGTATAACGCAAGGTGCGACCAGCCTCGGTTTCCGAGATCAGCTTATCGACTTCAACCAGTTCATCCTGTATTTGAGCGGCATCCAAGGCCCTTCGAACGAGGATTTCATTGACTATTTCTTCGGCTGAGTTTTGCGTGCCACGGAATTGGCGCATCTTAGAACCGTCCCTCAACATATCGTTCCAGAACTGGTCACGCAGCTGGACTTCTCGCTTTGCCCCGATGCCTGGCTTCACATCGCCCCACTTCGTCGTTGCAAGGATTATGTGTGTGGCCGCGTTTGGGCCACATAGCTTCTCAAACATATCGAAGTTCCTCCTCACTGTCCCCGTGATGCGAGCTTGAGTGATCTCCTGAAGGTAGATAATACCTCCAACCTTCATCTTGTCTGAATATCTATTGAGCGTCAGGATGACTGCCCAGGTAATTGAGGCGGCACCTACGATTTTGCCATCCAAACGGCGATACGCCTCAAGATTTCTCTATCTTTGGTGTTTGTGTCATCGAATCCCGGAGTATCGACGATGAAGATTCGACGGTTCGGAGCTAGTTGATAATGATGGATATGTTGTGTCTCGGACTGAAGATCGTTTCCAACGCGGGCATAATTGCCCCCTAGAAGCGTGTTTATGAACTATTGTAGATGATCAATCTCCACCGTCTTCGAGATTCGTTGATGCATACCGTACTCTTTCCAGCTCCCGTCGGACCCATGATTCTGAGAGAGATATACAAATCAGACTATGCTATCTCAACAGAGAGAGGACTTACGGGATGATCACATCGCCTTCTCTTCCATCCTTGATGAAGTGATCCCCAGTCTTGATCTCCTTCTCCCAATTTTGATTATGACCCATACTGAAAGATCGATTTTGTCCTTTGTTTCTCTCGAAAGGTTTGGTAGAAAGGTATGATATGTTGTCCTACAATAAGTGTTGTGTGGGTTAGACCGTGACTCTTGAGGTGCTTTAAGCTCAAGTGCTGGTCACAGAAACCTTAGACGGATGATCGCGTTTGTGAAGTGGCGATTGGCCTAGCAGAGATGAGGGCATGAGACCATCTATACGAGGCATACAAAACCTGGAATCATTGGTGTGCAGGTGTACACCACATGTCTAATCGAAGCTACTCAGCACGAGGAGTCCGCGAGAAGTTGTATCGAGTCAGAGTTTGAATATCTCCCTTTTTGGAAAGGAGACTAAAGCAAAACTCCATAGCAAAATCGGCGTGAGTTTGTTGCTAGAACTGTAAAACATATTGCTAATTTGTTGAGTAAGGAGGATCGATCTGATGGTGCGACGGAGAGAATTCAAGAGAACATGTCTGCAGGTACATACTTATTCATCAAGCTCTGGATAGCAAAAACGAGGCTTCGACAGGTAAGGCAAGGCTTCGAGGCAATGAGGAGACGAGCGAAATCAGATCAGACCCTAGTTCATACCAAGAGAGCCTCGGCCATCCGATGCCTCACGGTCACCTTTAAATTGTGTTTCAGTGAAAACAGTACTTCGGCCCCTGACTCTCACTGGACGGCCACAGCCTGCAAGAGTAGCCTGAACTCCTCAGTATAAAGATGGAGCGCGAAGAGTCAATTTTGCGAGTTCGAACCTATTCGAACCGTAGCAGCAAGTTAGCTTAGCTTATACCACTGTTTGTTCGAGTTTGGCCAATGACTTTGTCACCTTCAAGTCGTTGAGTTTGTGAAAGAAACGTGTTTCGCCTCGCGTTATCCTCACCGATCTACCGTCGTCAGCAGCTATAATGTCAAGTGTTGAGCACGTGTCGGACCTTTCTGAACTAGACGCTTTTGTGATCCTACCTCGGATTGTTGTTTCTACTACGTGACGGTATAAGTAATACACCTGATACTTAACTGCGCTCTGAACCTGCCAGTGTCACCTTGAGGTTATGTTGCATGGACTTGCATGGCGACTCACTCGATCAATGTGTAGTGACGTGTTCTATGATCTTTGGTGCAGGCCCTGGTTCAGATGTTCTATAAAGATCTTTGCCACGCTGCCATTCGTTTTCTGGCAACGTGTTTGCTCACTTTGATTCGGCGTGTCATCGATATAAACTAATGTTAGATCTGTATTACTTACTCCTAACTTCATCATGCCTCCGAACACGAAACCACGGAAAGCCAGCAAGGACACTCGAAAAGTTTGGGATGAAGACAGAGCCATACTCGACCCACAACCTTACGATATTGTCATTCCGTGAGTTGTCTTCCTTCATCTGCAACTTTGCAATGCTCTGATCATTCGACAGAATCATGGGTATTACTGGGAGTGGGTCGAGCACGGTTTGGACTAGGAAACCTCTTCATAATCTCGACATTCATCAAATCTGTTCTAGCTCATTAACACACTCTCAAATAACACGGCGGCGCTTTCCGTTGGCCATGGTGTCGATCCCTGTACCCAGACCATTCAATATATTGTCGTTGCGCATCCCAAAGCTCCTACGCACCGCATTGTTCTCCTTGACACGCCTGGTCTCGATAGTATAAATGCCCCAGACGATGAAATACTGGAGCGCATTGCTGCGTGGCTCAAAAAATCGTAAATGTCTAAATATTAATATAAAAGATGCAATACGAAGTCTGATTGCTTCCATAGCTACAGCGATGGGATGAAGCTCGCGGGAGTTATTTTCCTGTACGAAATCAGTCGAGCACGAGATTTGTCGTTGGCGCGCAAGAACCTTGATCGTTTTGAAAGCTTGTGTGGTGACGCAGCGACGAAGAACGTCCTACTTGTGACGACGAAGTGGACCACACCTCCTAGAGACTCGGACCTGGAGAGAGAAGCCCAACTGCAGGGCCCAGGACATTGGGGACAATTAATCCGTCGAGGGTCGCGAATGTGTCGGCTGGATGATCTTTCCTACGAAGCGGCCTGGAGGCTCGTCAACCTCAGTCTTGCTGACGCATTTACGTTCGATACAGAGAAGATCAAGGATGACGTGGAGCGCATACGGGAGTCATTGACGAAGAAAGGTGACAATCAAGGCTTGATCACTACGCTTGAGGAATTACTTGTGTCTCAAAACAATATGGCGTTGGAGATGAAACGTGGCGGTTCAACAGATATTCTGTGGAATCAGCTTACCGAGAACGACAGGCGCATTAGAGACACGCTTCGCCAACTCAATGCAAAGGTTCCACTTTCGCAAAAATTCATATCTTTTCTAAAATCAAAATTTGTGAGTATGATTATTCTGGTCATTCAGAACCTTCTGACGTTCTCAACAGAAGTGACGAGTCGGAGGAGGCTCAGGAGCCAGCATGTCAGGATGCATGACGAGCACATAATCTTGACCATGTACGCAGCGGCAATCTATTTATGGCTCTTCGCATCGTCATATATGAACCATTGACTTCATATCATTTCGACTTTTGTTGTGTTCATGAATGATAATATTCCCAGAACTGAAATCGTCGAAACCACCATTCCTCTCACTTGAGCGTATCGCCATGCGAATCGAGGTCACTTTCCCTATTAAAACGCCAGGATTCCTTCCGCTTACAAGATTTTCCGACTTGAGCTGAGCTTGACATATGTGAGCTTACGACATTAGTGCGCGGCTCAATCCAGGCGATAAGGACAACTCAATCTTATGCAATGAAGCGTACGGCACGAGTCAGTAGACTACCTGCAACACAGCTAAGTAGTCAAAGCTAGTTTAGACACACTATACAAAGAGCTAATGACCAGTCTCCATGAAACTTTTACCGAGTCTCACCCTCTTCTGAACAGGCGAGGAAGAAATCTCTGACGCCCACTCTTGCTGCCAGGTATTCATAATTCGACTTGGGAGTCATGAAACCCAATCACCCCCTATTTTTGCCTTACCGATAGAATCCATTGAGAGATTCAATAAAGAGCCCAGAGTGTCCTCCGTAGTTGCTAGTGCTGTAGCTTGTGATTACTAGGATGACATCGTAATCACGGTCTCTCAAGCGACACGAGTCCCTAATCAAAGGTACTTAATTGGAGATACCAAGGGTGTTTTCAAAGCGTCGATAATGCGTGTCACAAAGCACCGTTCAAGTCGTTATCTGGCAAGGATGACAAAACAACTTGAATGAGCATGGTGCCTCACTTCGGTTAGAAATCTGAGATCAAGCTGAATCGTGACACTTGTCTACTCATTAGTCCAAACCAAGAGAAACCAGACCTGTACTCAGGTACAAGAGGCCAAACGAATCCGACTGTCAAGAGGTCGTTGACCCCAATTTTCTTTGGAATGGAACCTTACCGGTATAATATAGACTCCTCCGGCAACATATGGGGCTAGACTAGAAAAAGAGTGATACAGACCATATGAGAACTCCTCGGGTAATCGAACAAGGGCAGAAAACTAAATACGACGTGCCATACGACCTGAGGCCTGAGGCCTGAACGTTGAACCCCTAGTAGACTGTAGATTCAGACTGCTGAGAAATTCGTTATAGAGTGCGACAGAAACATCAGGAAGGTAACGTTGAGTATCTGCAATGAGTGAGATTCATAGACTCGCGACCAGTCGTTATGATGAACAAGCCGGTCATCGGTCTATGTAGGAGATCCAAGCCGAACATGACAACGAATTTTGAAGTTGCAGAGCATTTATTTCGTTTCGGCTTTTGCCGGAGGACTCTCGACTCGGAAGAGAACTCGCCGCTTGAGTATGTACTTACTTATACATGGACCGACAGAACACAGGACCGACTATGGAAGATTGAATATTACCTACACCGCTATTTGAAGCTCGGACCAGTTCCATATGCCTTTTGACCCACTGGCACAAGTTACATTAACATCGGCGCCACAGTTAAAACAAGATCTATAAACATAACTACGTCTTCACGAACCCTAGCCACCGCATAATCTTTCTAGGAAGCGGAATATCCAATGCTTTTATCTGGGCAAGAAGTGCGCGAATCCTATTATCATTCTCAATGATCCGGTCGCGCACGTCCTCCCCACCCTGCATCTTCAACTGTACCACCATCCTCTTCTGCATCTCCAGCAAGTCCTTCAATGAATACCTCAGTGTCTGTCCCGCCGCCGTCTCCGCGAGCAGTTTATCGATATCCACGAGCTCCGACTGGATCTGTACGGCATTGATTGCTTCTCTCGCGAGTATACCTTTGATAATTGCCCGTGCCGAAACCTGTGTACGCTCGAAGCGCGCCATAGTTGATCCCCGCGCTATAATATCCCTCCAATGTTCATCACGCAGCTGTGTCTCCCGACGCACACCGACTTCACCTACAACTTCGTCCCATTTGGTTGTAGTGAGGACGATGTTCCTCGCCGCGTCTGGACCGCAAAGTTTATAGAACAAATCGAGGTTTTTCCGTGCCGTTCCCAGCATACGCGTCTGGGTGATTTCATGCATGTAGATGATGCCGGCGAGTTTCATATCGGCGTTATAGCTATGCCATTGGAACGGGGGTTAGTACTAATTCGTTGTGGACTATGGAACGCACAACGTGCTTCCCACTCACGATCTTGCCAGCCAAACTGCAATACGTCTGAGAATCTCGCGGTCATCGACGTTGGTGTCGTCAAAGCCTGGGGTATCGACCACGACAATCCGTCTATGGGGGTCAGGAAGGAAGTAGTGGTGAATCTGAGCAGTATGCGATTTGAGATCGTGGCCGACAGATGCTTTTTCCTCTCCAAGGAGAGTATTTATGAACTGTGTAGACCAACTGTGAGCGAGAGACACTTCGGTCGAAGTATGGTAGGAGGTATACCGTGCTCTTTCCAGCGCCTGACGGACCCATGATTCTATTTTGAAAATTCCGCTGTTAACTCAGAAAGGGTGGATATTGCCAGGTAACGTACGGAATGACGAGGTCGCCTTCTTGAGGATCATCGACGAAGATATCGTCTGCCTTTTGCTCTTTCTCCCATTGATTCGTCCTCTTCCCTAGTTTTCTCATGGTTGGTAGAAAAGATCTATCGTGAAGGAGCACAAAAGGTAGTGAACTTGAGTCTGAGTCTCATGCATCATGGCCCATGCTATTGAAACGCTTCCAGCCACGCGTGGGGCATGTGGGTTTCACAGGCGCACAGCATCACTCACTGCCATTGATGTTAGTAATATATAGATAGCATGTTGAACGTTTATGCCTCGAGGCAGAGACTCATACACACTGAAGTCAGATCCTGTTATCTGTTTCTGAATCCACCCGGATTGATAGTACTTATACAGTAACATGCCGTTAGTAGCGAACAGCGATGCGAATGTTTCCGTGCTATCATCCAGCTCTTGACTTCAAAAACAACCCCACTCCCACCCCAACACAAAACCCACCAAGGACTGAAACGCGTACGTGTGTATCACTGGCAACTTCGGTGATTCGTGATAGAGTGCGCCGCAAACATGTCCGCAGCGGCGCTAGAAGGGAGACCGAAAACATGACGAGTGAAGGAAGGTGTAAAGGGTCGTAATATGTGTTGTCCATGCATGAGTGTGAAGAATCATCAAACCGTACGTGAGAGTTCTTCGATCGTCGTAGTCCACTACGGTCTGTAACAGTTCCCTCTCGCAGGCGCTTCGCAACGTCCTGCGACAGACTTGGAAGCCACTCGGCTTCCCACTTGGCTTTTGACCAAGGCTTTCCATCCGGGTCCCGGTGGTGGTGTAAGGTATCACTCCGTTGTAGCATGTGGATGTCGTCAACGCTCCTTTCAACCTCACGCCATCGAAGGAAGCGGTCCGTGGCCTCGCTTCGAAGAATTGAAATAGTCTCGGGTGAATGAAATAGGCCTGAACGCAGAGCTACGAGAGAGGACGGGCGGAATGAAGAGATCCTAGCATTTGGATTGCTTAGCTTGGCAGAGGTGAGACGAGGGAGTACGATGATGGGTATTTGTGGACCAAGAGCATCAAGAACGAGATTATCCAAGACACTTGGTGCTAGAGAGTTGTCTCAGCGAGGTGTTCTCAATCATGATAGACTAAGACTTACAGGCAGGTGATAAAAATATAAGAGCAGTATACAGCGGCGTAAATGGTGATGATACAAGGCCTGCCAAGGCAGGTGATGGTCGATGTGCGGGATCCAGGACATTAGATACAGTATAGAAAGGTGATTGAATGATAGATTTCAGATTGCGAATCACATCGTCGGGCTGTTGAACTCGGATATGTCAGTGTTCTACGGATCAATCTTGACAAAAGACGCACATCAGCAGTAGAATCGTACCCCGATAGATCAACAATTTCCACATTGCGAGTAGGCTCAAACTTTTCGAGCCCATGAGCATCTCGATGCTCCCACCAATCAGTAGAAGCGCGTACGACCCTCCCGTTCTCCGAGTCCTCCCAAGCACCTACTTCCACTACTTCCTCATTCTCTTCTAAAAGGAGCCGGCTTACAAAACTCCTTCCAACATCTTTGTTGCCAAGTACTAGCAACCTCAATTCTCCCAACGTTTGGCCATACGGGGTTGGTTTCCGCAATGCTGTGGGAAGCATCAGCGACGGAATCACGAGCCCATGTGTAGAGTCCCTAGTAAGAGGCTCTATCTCAAGCTGAGGATGAGGTGGACTCGCTGCTGCTGAACTAAAGAAGAACGAGGAGGAGACAGACGGCAATGAAGAGACAGAATCTGAACTGGGGCTTGATGGAAGGTTGCTTGAGTGTGGTGATGATGGTTCTGAAGGACTGGGATCATTGTACGCTGGAAACGTTTGAGGGAATGAACACAATGTGGACGCGCTTGTGCTGATACTGTCCTCCATCCCAAGGAACCGATGGTGGTCTGTACTTGGTGGGAGCGACACCAATTCAGACACGTGCACGTGGTACGATCAACAACACGTATGTAAGCGAATGATCATTGTACTCAGACGGTGACCGTCATGGCCGTGTCCCTCGTCTTTGATATCAGTATGAATGCATATCAATGGAGTAAGGCCAAGAAGACTGCGATCGACGAGCGAGCGAGCAAATCTTGCGGCGGTCGGTACGAGCCGTGGTGAGCCTAAACTTACAGATAGCCAGAAAAGCTAAGAAAATCTTATGATTTTTCCCTCATCCACTTTAGTCTTTTGATCACAAGAGACTATTGATCAATCTCTTCAGCGAATAAGGTGACCGTGCAGTTGGTTGATAATCTTTTACAAATGTCCCAAGCTGCCAGTCTAAGTGCTGCCAAATAGGAATCAACCAAATCTCCATTCCCCTCTGTTTCTAATAATTCACAGTACGTGATTTCAAAGCACATGTCAGAAAGTTTGAGGCTGGTTGTCACTGGTGCTAAGAACTTTGAGGATGAAAACTTGAGGGATCTGCTAGGACGACACCGGAGGTTGTACGATTCCGACATGAGGTCCGCGATCGGCGGTCGTCGTGTGTGGTTTAGACACTGGCACTGTTGCTCAGCTAATACAGAAGTGAGTTAAAATCCAGCAATAGGGCAGTACTAACTTTTCATGGAGCTTGGCGTATGAGGCAGATAAACGGTTTCACGCTGCACATGGACTCGAACGATGCTTAGAGAGATTTTTACCCCTATTCAACATATCCCTCCTGATATGTACCCTTTGGAGAATGTCAACGGTTAAGCCATGAAGCCGGAGCTTTTCAGCCAATATTATATAAATATATGAACTGGGCAACTCAAACGACCAAATCCAACATGCCCGTGGTGTCTTCCCTTGTCTACCTGCTCCCGATCATCCCAGTTATCTTTCTACTACAAAAGTGGCAATCTTCTTGCTCGCGGCTCCCTTATCCACCTGGCCCTAAGCCGAGTCTGATCTCAGGGAATGCTAGGGATTTACCAACAGTTCTTCCTTGGTTGAAATACGCCGAGTGGGCTAAAGAATACGGTAAGCACCGTTACAGGTTTTTTTCAGAGTGCCAACTGAATTCTATCAGGGAATATCATTCATCTCAGGGCATACAATCAACACATAGTCGTTCTCAATGACTTGAAAGATGCGATTACACTGCTTGAGAGGAGATCACGTATCTATTCTGACCGACCTAAATTTACGATGATTCAGCTGTGGGTCTTGTGCTTGATGTTATATCACATGGAGCATTTGACCAATGTTGTAATCTTAGAATGGGCTGGGATTTCACTACTGCTCTCATGAGTTACGGGGATACATGGCGTCGCCATAGGCGTCTCTTCCAACAGGAATTCAACAAGAACGAGACCAAAACCATGCACGAACCCGTGCAGATTTCTAAAATCCACCAATTTCTTTCCCAACTCCTCGTAGCTCCAGAGGATTTTACCGCACACATAAGAGAGTGCGTAATATCAATCTTGAATCTTGAATTATTCTGATAATTTTGAATCAGCGTCGCAGGATCAATTGTAATGGCCACGGTATTCGATGTGAATGCATCAAAGTCTCAAATTCAGAAATTTGTCACGATATCCGAGCGTGCTGCTTCAAAGCTTTCGGAAAGCTTTTTCCCTGGCGCTGCGTTAGTCAACGCACTGCCCGTTCTGCGGCATATGCCAGCATGGTTCCCCGGCGCTGGATACCATGCTTTCGCAGCAGACTGTCGAGCATTAACAAATCAGATGCTTGAAGTTCCCTTTAAATATGTCAAAGACCAAGTGGTGAGTGAGTACAAAATGTTTTCAGAAAATGAACTGATCAAGATTTAAGGCCACGGGTATCGAGCTATATAGCTGGGTAGAGCGATTATTAAAGGAAAACAATCTTCTCGAACCAACACCTCGACCAGAAGCAGATATTCAAAGTGTTGCAGCAACTGCCTTTATAGGTACGACCCTACTCCGTTCTTCTATAATGAAGTTTCAAACGTCCTCCATAAACAGGCGGTACGGATACGGTCTGTATATCCACGATGCTTGCGGTGTCACAGCAATTGATATGAATTTGTCTTTTACAGACTGTATCCTCAGCCGGGACATTCATATACGCAATGTTAATCAATCCTGAGGTGCAGAGAATAGCTCAAGACGAGATTGACAGCGTTGTGGGCAGGAACAGATTACCGGACTTTAGTGATCGACCAAACTTGCCGTATGTCGAGGCCGTTTATCGAGAGGTCATGAGATGGCACCCAGTTCTTCCTTTGGGCGTTGCTCATGCTACCGTTATGGATGATGTTTATAACGGGTATTTCATCCCGAAAGGTCAGTTTATTTCATGTGTTGCGCTATTCTCCCTCCTAATTGGTCTGGCAGGAACTACAATCTTACCGAATATATGGTACGTATTAATAAGTTATTATCTATTCAACAAGGAATACTATCACTGTGGCAGGTCGATGACGCATGACGAGTCCCGGTACCCTGAACCTGACTCCTTCAAACCTGAAAGGTTTTTTGATGAGGACGGACACCTTAATGATGATGATGACATCATTGCCTTTGGGTTTGGTAGACGGTATGTTCAAAGCCTTGGTGGTCATCACCTTGAACTGACTGAATGACGCGGAAGAATTTGTCCAGGCCGTCATATGGCTAGTTCAACGGTAAATCAATTTCTGCGTAACATCATCTTACGATACTTTAATATTTTGCAATTTACTAGCTCTGGCTTCTTATATCATCTATCCTAGCTACCTTCGACATCCGAAAAGTGCAAGATGAAGAGGGAAATGAAATTGACGTTGATGGCTCATATACTAGTGGGCTCGTAAGGTATTTTGCATAACTCATTCTTTGGATCCGGTTGATTGAACCCGTTTCTCAGCCATAAGCTTCCTCACACTTGCTCCATCACTCCTCGTTCGGCGGAAGCCTGCAAATCGATCATTGAGGCCAACAACAAAGCCCAGTTCTTTGATGGTCGATGGTCGACTGTACATTGAATTCGGAAAGGAGATATAATCGCTGGCTTTTCAATCTCATTTCTATAACTCGAGATTTAAAAGGATATTCCCTTCGTACAGTAAAATGGTTTCACGGCTCGCTCATTACAACTGACGGCTGCAGGTTTAGTCATATATTTAGTCACTTATAAAACAGGTGTACGAGCATCTAAATTCGATATGCTGCAACCTTGACGTTTGTGCAATGATCAGGTCTTCTTGCCAACATTGCAGACTCCTCAAATCTTGATTGACAACTCAACTGAGCATATCTTTCTTGATCGATGGATTATTGAATGGAACGCCGGAAAGTGGGTCATCCATGCAAGGCTGTAGCGTTGTTTGCCACAAGTTCACTACCAGATAACTTTTCCGATTTTGCCGGCCGCGGAAAACCGGACTGAAATTATTACCCAGTATGGGTTAGGGTCGACTACTTATACTGTAATCTGGATTCAACTTTAACTTACCTCGACAATACACTCGGACATGCCGTGCGCCGCAACGGCCCATCTAAAACGGTACTGTAATTTAAATTCAACTTCAACTTGCCTCAACAATAACGTCAGCCACACCCCTACACAATATCGCCCATTCAAGCACCTTCCCAAGTATTAGAGACTACATAGTCAGTTCGAGTATGGCAATACTTCTTTGTCACTGGAGGAAGACTCGCCTAGGGAGAGGATCTAATCGGATTTACAGCACATTGATTAGGCGTTCTGCCGCCGCAAAACTCTATCAACGCCACAAAGCGAAAATTTGATTACGAGGTATCAATATGATGTAACCTGATATTAAGATTAGAGATACTCAATTCTCTGTTCAGTTCGTTCAGTTCACTGACTTCACTTTGACTCTTAGGCCAAAATCACATATATAGATAGACGGATGCTGGGCAACCTACTCAAACGACCGAGTCCTACATGGGCGTGGTACTACTTTTCCTTGTATACCTCCTCCCGGTCGTCTCAGTTATTTTTCTGCTCAACAAGCGGAAAGCTTCCTACTCGCGGTTCCCTTATCCACCTGGCCCTAAGCCGAGTTTGATCTCAGGGAATGCTAGGGATTTACCAACAATTCTTCCTTGGTTGAAATATGCCGAGTGGGCTAAAGAATACGGTAAGCACCGTTCCAGGCTGTTTTGCAGAGTGCCAACTGAATTCTATCAGGGAATATTATTCATCTCAGGGCATACAATCAACACATAGTCGTTCTCAACGACCTGAAAGACGCGATCACATTGTTTGAAAAGAGATCACGTATCTATTCTGACCGGCCTCAAGTTACGATGATTCAACTGTGGGTCTCGGCTGCCTGATATTATATCACACGGAGCCATTGATCAATATTTTCCAACCGTAGAACGGGCTGGGACTTCACTATGGGTCTCATGAATTACGGAGATACATGGCGTCGCCATAGGCGTCTGTTCCAACAGGGATTCAACAAGAACGAGACCAAAACTATGCATGAACCTGTGCAGATTTCTAAAATCCACCAATTTCTTTCCCAACTCCTCGTAACCCCTGAAGACTTTACCGCACACATTAAAGAGTGCGTAATCTCAATTTTTCAATCTTGACTTTGTAGTCTGATAATTTTGAATCAGGGTCGCAGGATCAATTGTGATGGCCACAGTATTCGATGCGAATGCATCAAAGTCTCAAATCCAGAAATTTGTCACGATATCCGAGCGTGCTGCCTTAAAGCTTTCGGAAAGCCTTATTCCTAGCGCTGTGTTGGTCAACGCACTGCCCATTCTTCGACATCTGCCAGCATGGTTCCCCGGCGCTGGATTCCATGCTTTCGCAGCAGACTCTCGAGCATTAACAAATCAGATGCTTGAAGTTCCCTTCAAATACGTCAAAGACCGAGTGGTGAGCGAGTACAAAATATATCTGGAAATCAACTGATCAAGATTGCAGGCCACAGGTATTGAGCTATATAGCTGGGTAGAGCGACTACTTAAGGATACCGATCTTCTTGAACCGACACCTCTACCAGAAGCAGATATCAAACGCGTCGCAGCAACTGCCTTTATAGGTACGACCCTCCTCCGCTCTTTGATGATGAAGTTTCAAACGTTCTCCATAAACAGGCGGTGCGGAAACGGTCTGTAAATCCACGATACTTGCCGTGCCGCAGCCATTAACTTAAATTTGTCTTTTACAGACTGTATCCTCGACCGGGACATTCATATACGCAATGCTAACCAATCCGGAGGTGCAGAAAAAAGCTCAGGACGAGATTGACAGCATTGTGGGCGGGAATAGATTGCCGGGTTTCGGTGATCGGCCAAACTTGCCATATGTCGAGGCCGTTTTTCGAGAGGTCATGAGATGGCACCCAGTTATTCCTTTGGGCGCTCCTCGTGCTGCCGCTAAGGATGATGTTTATAACGGGTATTTCATCCCGAAAGGTCAGTTTATTTCATAGTATGTTGCATTATTCTCTCTCCTAATTGGTATGGCAGGAACTACAATCTTACCGAATATATGGTACGTATTGATACGTTATCTTCTATTCAACAAGGAATACTATCACTGTGGCAGGTCGATGACGCATGACGAGTCCCGGTACCCTGAACCCAACTCCTTCAAACCTGAAAGGTTTTTTGATGAGGACGGACACCTTAATGATGATGATGACATCATTGCCTTTGGGTTTGGTAGACGGTATGTTTAAAGCCTTGGTGGTCATCACCTTCAACTGACTGAATGACGCGGAAGAATTTGTCCAGGCCGTCATATGGCTAGTTCAACGGTAAACCAATTTACGCGTAACATCATCTTACAATACTCTGTTAATGTTTTGCAATTTACTAGGTCTGGCTTCTTATATCATCTGTCCTAGCTACCTTCGACATCCGAAAAGTGCAAGATGAAGAGGGAAATGAAATTGAAGTTGATGGTTCATATACTAGTGGGCTCATAAGGTATTCCGCATATATAACTCATTCTTTGGATCCAGTTTATTAAACCCATTTCTCAGCCATAAGGTGGCTCACCCTTGCTCCATCACGCCCCGTTCGGCGGAAGCCTGCAAATTGATTATTGAAGCCAACAACTTAAGCCCAGCTCTTTGATGCTCAATCGTCAATTGTTGAGTCTGGAAAGGGGATATGGTTGGTATAGCTCATTACTGAAGCCCCTGTGCCCCCTTGTCCTAATGATTACCCTATAGAAGGCATGAAGGCATGGATTCAACGGCACCTTTCAAGAAAAGCGCACGGTATTTAGCTAGATCGTTCCTTGTAGACGTACCAAATCGAGTTGCACGATTATCATACATAATCTGCCTCTCCTTATCTTTGAAAGCTTCATCGAAGAAGATTACCACTTGAGAAAATCATCTGATCGCAGGCACCTAGGCACAACCTT
>JABAJX010009947.1:0-12890 GCA_018221735.1 Termitomyces sp. K1Aa
GTTCGGTTAGGGCTTAGGACAGGAATATGTATAAAAAAGTGGAGCAAGGCTATTCTACGTAGACTAGTTAGTTGCTATCTCTACAACAGTTATATGGACTAACAGTATTATTACCAAATGTATATCCTGATGTCTCTCATGCCGAGGTATTTGGTTCGAACCTGCCGTGTTGCTCAGATTGATTTGATTTTACATCTCATTCTAATCATTTGTAATGCATTACCGTCTTGCATTATTGTGGCTGTCTTACAGATCATTTCCTTACAGAGAATATTGCATTACCATTTGACTGTAATTACACAGTATAATGCATTAGAATGTCAGGATCGGCTGCGTTAGTTTCTATGGTCAACTGATGGAAATCCGATAGTCCAGCTTTTAATTCCAAATTGATTGTTGTTATGTAACAAGAGCTACATACGAGGCTGCCATCCTCACGAGTCATGACGAATGGGAAGGAAATAGAGGGATTGACGCTGAGGTAGTAGCTATATTGTTGTGATTTAAGGTGCATAGGACCTATTGGACATTGGCATAAATTGTTCAGGTGCACGTTATGAAGGCCATTGACAAAGGGGTTAGCTGATATTTACGAGATCGATGTGATCTCCCAGACTTCTTCGAGACTACAAGGTGCGATTGAGAATGCCCATACATTCAACCATGGATGGTATACCAACGAAGAGGGAGAGCAGCAAACCCAGCGAGAAGTTTGGTTTGCCTTTGGTCTGGTTACTGTGATGGACTATGATCGTCTACATGTAATGAAACCACGGAACTGGGTCGTAAAAACTAGGCACCCTAAGTCAAGTTGGAATTACATGAAATGAGATGGATCGATTCGTTATATGAAGTATACAACTCTCGTGGAGAAGAATCGGTCCTTTTCACTTGCAAAGGAGGCCTCGGTGAATGTGGCTCAACCGATCTTCAACGTGTGCTTGATCCTGGTGGCTGTGGAGTCGCAGCTAGTTGCTTCTGTAATTTCTCAAGCTCCTTCTCCTTCTCAATCAGAAAACCTCTCCACTTTTCCTGTTCAGCAATGACCGACTGCCGCGCTGCCTCCAATCGTTCAGCCTCCTCTTTTTCCATCTGAGATGTAAACTCGGGTGTACCGCCTTTGGATGCCTCTAGAGAAGCAGGATGAGCCAGATGGAAGGGAACAGGTTTACGTTTGTTCTTGGGCAGATGTGTGACTGGGTGGCTCGTGAGTATGTTCAAGAAGCTCTGGTATGGGTCATGGAAGACAATCTCGTCGTATTGCCATGAGTGGACTGGGCCGGCTTTGATCGCAAGGTCGAGGGTGGGGATCTCAGGCTCTCCGCTGGCAGTCCATGGATGTAGCTTTAGGTGGTGATACACGATAATAGTTTTTTCACCACTTTCTTGAATGAAGTTGATACGAATCTGAATGTCGAATTCACCCCATCTTTTCACGAAGGTTAGCTATGACACTGCAAAAGATCATGCAAAGAATGCACCCTGTTTCTGAAACTTCAAATGGGGGTTTGTCTACATCTAATAGAGATGTTCATATTAGTAGGTTAATATTAGTCTGGAATGATGAATGGAAACATACTTCGTGTTGGGTTCGGATAGGTGTCATGCAACTTGAAGGTGACGCGTTTGATAAAGTAGCTTAGATCGTCGGCACCGCCGACCTGGTCAGAGTTTTCTGCAGATGCGGCGCTGCGGACAGCAACGGTCCATCTGTGGGTATGATCAAGCGCAGAAATGGGCAGTTTCATACGTTGTTCTGCAGTCAAAACGATTGCGGTGTTGCCATAGATGATGGGCCTAAATATACTAACGCCCTGTCAGAGTGTTGTGAGCAGAACGAGGGGCACGATGAGGAAGGCATCGACGGACATACTCTAACACGGACGCGGTCCTGGCTGGACATGGTGCATGACGACGGGTCTCGGCGTTGGCCAGCTCGGCTTGCGAACGTCGGTTGTCGGACTTGAACCAAACTCCGCAACCTCCCGCTTTCTCGACTTGCAACATACAACGCTTCCTACATAACCATGTTGTTCCTCTCGCCCCTCTATAACAGTGTGTCGGCTTATTGACTCATCACTGTACTGCTGTTGACGCCAGAATAGGGCCTAACACCGTCATCGAGAGGCAAAGGGCGATTCAGGTATAATTACACCGTGTTCTACTACCTTACACTTCTCAATTTCTTTCAGAACGACCCCAGGAAGATCATGTACCGTCTTCCCAGGTCCGGTCTCTACCTCGGTCAGTTTTAATTGCTTCAGAATGTTTCTTTCAATTGACAATGTCTCGTAAGGCGTCTATGGTGCCGTCTTCGCCGCGAGTTCAGTTGGAACTGTTTTCGGTATCTACTCATTAATCATGGTGAGTAATTCTTGACCTTTTTTTTGACTGTGTATGACTCATAGGCACGTTCTAGGGCAAAACAGATTAGATGTGTTTATAGACAGTCCCAAAATCAAACCAACTTTTCAGCGTCCTGCTTCATCATGTCCAGGATAGCCTATACTTTTCACCCATGCAACTGCAAACCGGTGCAGAAGAATCTTTCTACCATGAATAGATTTCTGTTTTCGTTGTGTATGATAAAGCGCGATCATGCTTCAAGACGATTGAAATAAAGGAACCGAAGGGGCGGTGTCCTCACGGCATTGCTGATTAGTTAGCCTGCAATTCAAGGACTTGCAAAAATACGGACGTGAGTTGCAAACTGTCATTCAACTACGCATCTTTTCATGGTTGAAACCCCGGGAGACCGCTTCCTAGATAAGCGGGCGTTTCACTGGCCTCTCTCGTGAGGCGAAGGGGTTGCTGTAATGTTGTGATGCTGTAGTAAGTACTTATTGCTGTGCATCCGTTTCATCAGTAGTTGGAAAGATGGCGGGTTGTATGATCATGATCTGATGATCAGGATGTGCCTTCTTGGAGTACTTAATGATGAAAACAAAGGTCTCCGTTCCACATGACCCTGCAGAACAAGGCTTAAAACTTGCTTGACACCGTGAGAGGGAAGACGTTTGTCTCGTGCCCACGACATTCAACGACTCCTACCTTCATGTCCCCCGCCCTCACCTACCAAACTCAAGAAATGAAGCAGTCTCGCAAGCCGCGAGAGGTCATCCCAGAATACGACTCGGTTAGCAGAAGGTGATTTCAGGTCATCAGTTTCGTCAAAGACGGTTTCCTAACATGTTGGCCATCAGCAATAGCAATGGAAGCCGTAATGTGCATTGGCAGGCGAATTCGGAAGAATCAACACCATTACTTAGATCTCTGAGGTTTGTGTACATCCCTATCCCTGGTTTCGTCGTCAACCAACCGCTTATGAAGTGCACCGGCACGTCAAGAGCCTCCTCCTCCTCTCCCCAACAAACGCGAGCGCTATCTTTATACGTATAAAGTCCTCGCAGGATCAACTCCTTTGGAGTTCCTTATATCGTACGTCTATCTATCCGTGAAGTCTATCGACATCAGTTCACGGCATTCTATGTAGAGTGGAACCTGCATCTGGGACGCCGGCCCCAGGAAAGTACACCTTTCGCCTGTCAATCAAGACCAACGGGATCGAACGAATCATCTGCGAACCGGTTGTCCTGAGGCTTTTCGTCGACCCGCGCGCTCTCGACTTTGTCGTCTTGTGAGCACATTGAGTATCGCACTTTGGCGACATACTAACACCTTGTCACTCAGTACATATCCTGGCAAGTCGAGTATACCTGCGGGGTCTCTGTACTCCTTCCGTATCTGGATACGCGCGAACGGGGTTGAACACCGGTTGTTTTCAGATGACGAGCTGTGGGTGGGAAAAAATCTCGACTTTTATTCGATCAACCAGGCCTCGATCATGATATTGAGGAGTATCGACACCAAGTCGCAGCTGTATCACGGATACATTGGACGTGCGCTCGTCACCTTCAGCTGCAGGTAATTCCCTTGTAAATTTACTCATCTATAGTCGCTAACAATACCTTCGTTCTGATACAGGTGGCAACGTGTGAACGAAAACTTGTACAAGTATTCAATCGACTACGATTCAAACGGCATTGGCGGCAATCTAGTCGAAGACCTAAGACTGCGCATTGATGGTGACCCCCGCACCGTGACATTCCTCATCTAGTAAGTCCTCGTGGTTCCTTCCTCGGCCTGAAGCTTATCTTACCACTCTTTCCTTCCATCACGCAGTTCCGTTCCCATAACCTCCGTACCAGCCGGTTCTTCGCATCGTCTACGCATATGGACCAAGTCCCTCGTGAGCACACCAGCAACCGACCTACCCACACTCCCATTCCAGGACTCGTATATATTCCAAAGGATATACAAGAACGATATGTTCAAGATCGGCGCGCACCTCGATTTCGAGAATATGAGTACCAAGGCGACTATGGGTTTTGCAGCTGGGGCTGTGCAGACCATTGTTTCGGCCGGCACGCCCACAACCCCATCGTCGGCTTCGACAACACGGAGCGCGTACACTGAAGAAAAGCCACAAAAGGGTTATCTATAGGTGGGCTCCACAACGAGATTTCGCTTCGATTGGACATTTAGGGGTTGTTTGTTTACTTAACTTATATGTTTTCACTGTTCAGATGTAACTGTACTATTATCACCTACCACCTGATGATATGCTCTCAAGTAGCAGCTTTACAATACTCCATGGGATCTACCCCTCTTTCTCTACTCGTATTTCCCTCGTATAATGTGCTTCACACGTATGTATCAAAAAACAAAATACGTATGTATTCATGTTCACGAATGATTGATCATGTGTCTTCGCACCTCTTGCCAACTGTCGGGTTGATCATTCTGCCATATAAAATCGCTCACACTGTCAACGCAATCATGTTATTTCCCATCGGAATCGACATTTTTTGTACACAGTTTTCCACAGCTATAGGAACTGTCGAATGTCCGAGTCATTGAGTTCTAAATCCGATTAAGGTCCCATTTATATCATGAATCGTCCTGAGGAATCTCATGCCTAGGCATGACAACCTTGTGGAAAACGTGTAAGAAATACAACAATCACGGGTACTGGCGCCCACCACTGGTTGCATTCGAGAAGCGACGAAAGAACAAGTACATACATCCTTCATGTTTCCTGAAAAGCGTGGCCTTGTCAGTTTCCCAAGGGAAAGGATGAAAGAAGTAAAGATCTCTCTTTGTTCATTGCTCCCGTCCTTGTTCTACCGCAAAGATAGGGACGTATGACACGCATGTGTTGCGGTTTGAATGGGGCTCAGACCTAATCGCCACCAATCACCATGCATCATTCTCCGCAAAAATAGCTTCATTGAGCTGGAGATGAATCGACAACAAGCCAAGCAAGTGCATACACTGACTGTCCGATGGAAGATATGGTCTTTCTTGTCACTCGCATCACACTTGGACTTTGTTTGCCAAAAACTCGGACCACTCTTTGACGCCCCAGCTGCTCGAAATCTCATTAGCCACAAGACCGTCCCAGAGTGCAGTCGGGGACACGTGGATGCTATTCTGTCGCGAGAACTTGACTAGAAGAAATGACGTCAGTATATGAAGTCGTAATGTAATCGCAGGACGCACTGGTGTACTTGAGATCGTCGGTAACAGCGTTGCCTCCATTTGGCGTGCTCTTCAGCTTCAATAGTTCTTTGAATTCTTCAACGGCAGCGGGAGGTATGATCTGTGAAGCGAGCTTGGCAAGGTTCTCCCGGATCTGAAGGGGCGTAAGGGTAGAAGCCGGGATATCAAAATAATCGCCTTGATTCTTGAACAGCTGAGGAGAAATCAGACAGGATCATAGATTGACGCGAGTAGAATCTATTTACTAAAAGAGAGTAGGCCCAGAAGTCTGCAGGCGATGCGCGTAATACCTGAGGTAAAGATCTCATCAATATATGCGCTGTTTCGACCTGAATGATTCGTACATACCGCGAGAGCTGATTCATGGGTCAGCGTGGAAGTTGCGTGCCACGGCTGGACCTGGAGGCGAATGATGACCTTGACCTTGCCAGCATATTTACCTCCGGACTCGAAGAGAGGCTTGAGAACACCGTCGATCACAAGAGCTATTTTGGCGCTATTGTATCATCGGTCATGAGCTCACTGATATCTCTGCTCGTGAATCTTAGTCTAACCTGTACGGGCAGACATAGTCCACTGTTCGATGTGAGATGAGATCTTGCCTCGGAAAAGGCTTACTTACAGAAGATATCAAGAGTGTGGGGTGCGTCGACTGATCCAGCGACTATCAGAGGGCGTAGGGAGGGTTGGAGTGACATCGAGGTTGATAAATTCACGTAAACTCGGATGCTAGAGTGGAAAGCTATGACAATGTAGTGATGGTGGTTCAAGAGACTCAGAGTCTTCGATAAAATGGTTTGAAGTCGCGATGTTTATCTGAGACTGTAATCGCGCCAAACATCGCGTGTATGGAGTCTAGATTGAAGTGTATTCTATATCGATATCTTAGGACTTAAATAGGTATCTGCGGGGGCCCACGTAGGCCTGTATTGGCCAAAAATGGTGGAGTCTTGAATGAAAGGCGTCGAAGAAGCAGTGCACGGTCGTCCAATGGTTTCGCTACTCGATGATACCACAACATAGGTTCGTGTTTCCCGTGGGTAGACCTAGATATATGTATGACGAGGGTATATCAAGAAGTGCCCGGTTTGAATAGTGTCGAGCAGCCAGATCACTTTTTGCATGAAAAAGGCCTATGATCATCCTTCAAGTTCCTGAACGATTTCTGCACGGGTTGAGCTCCCAAAGTGTAGAAAGCGCGCACATTTGAGCCCTTGATTGTCAACGCAGGTCATTTCAAAGTTATTCGTTGAGTGGCATCAAGACCCAATTCACGAAGACTCCCACGCGGGACTTGCGACATCATTTCTGGTTTGGACCTTACTCGATTCATATTTCATCTATCTTACCATTATTCTCTATTCCAACGCGTCAAGATGCCCGTGGATATGATGACCTACATGTCTCAACTCAACGATACTCTCATTGCGGAGAACGGACCCAATTTAGCCTACCTTCTTCGACCTACAAGTCCTCATGGAAAAGATCTCGTCAAAGAGTTCAAGAATCCAGTGGTACATACCTATCTGTCGATCTGAAAAATGAATCCAGAGCTCAATGTCCCTATCGTGGTTCAGCGCCCGATGTTCAGACAGTTTGAGGGGGCTATGCAAAGCCCTTGGGACGAGATTGCGATACAATATGTACTTACTTGTGGCCACATCGCGAAACGGAGACATGGAGAAGCGTTCAAGGAACATTCGCAGTTGGTTTCGTGAGTTGGATTGTTCGTCGCTCGGTTACGTTGTATTCATATAGCATGGAATACAAGTCTTTTCCTCCGTTTCTTCACCGACAATAGAGGCTGGACATTACCAGCCCTCTTTTCCATTCTCAGAGACCTTCGAGACCTTGCCTTTGATGTAACGCCACGTCCTTCGCGCGTTTTTGAGCTCGTATCTCATGCCATCCATAGGCGGACCATCACGCCAAGTATAACGGTCATAAGAGCGAATGTATGGAGGACGCAGCACGGACTATTGCAAAAGCGTTTGGCAATTGCATGACTGATAGGTATTTGTGCCTCCATCTACTTGTTCGCCATCCCTTTCACATTGTTCTCAAGAACGTCACCACCCGACCAATCTCGGAAATGGGGGATCTATTACGTTGTAGGCCTCGTTCTCAAATGCTACTTTCGGGCAAGTTTCTTTTCTTAACAGTTTCATTCTGCATTCGTACAATAGCCCTCTACAGGTGAAACGCATATCACTCTCCAAGAATATCTTACGTGCTCTTGACGCGAACACGGACATACCTGCGTTATCACTTTACCCGCGGTCTCATCAGGTATGTCATCGATATCTATTCAACTTTTGTATGACGTTTCTTTATTCGTGCCTGACAAGGTCACATACCGATATTATTTGGGCATGATAAGTTTTCTTAACGAAGACTACGCCAAGGTTGTTAGCCCCTTTGCGTCTACTAGAACATGACTTACGACATGCCGATTTCGCCAGTCCGAACAAGAACTGACTTTGGCATTTTACAACTGTCATATCAATGCCCAGAGTAACCAACAGTAAGTGACAAACCTGTATATCCTATATTCTTCTTGAAAACTTTCCCTTGAAGGCGTATTCTGACCTATCTCATTCCCCTTCGAATATTGAAGGGTCACCTTCCATCATCAGAGCTGTTACGGCGCTTCCGAATCCTGAACGAACTTTACGCGCCTTTCATCTCGGCCATCCGTACCGGCGACGTTTCATCTTACGACAGAGCACTCGACAAATCAGAACGTCACCTTGTCGATCTAAATGTATGGCTCACCCTAGAAAAAGCAAGAGAACTCTGTGTCAGAGGTCTCTTTCGCCGAGTGTGAGTTTTTCTCTTCTTTACTTTTTCCAGTGATACGTCATATAATTGACTCATCCGCACCAACCGCTCGTTCGTCCCGTCCGTTCACGATGATTATTAGATGGGTCGCGACGGAAAAGAGCACACGAATCCCGGTATCAATGTTCAGATCGTCCCTCAGGATATCCGGTATCGACGCATCGCAAGACGAAGCTGAGTGTCTCGTGGCGAATATGATCTATAAGGGTTTTATGCGCGGATATATAAGCCATGAGAAGCAGATGGTGGTTTTGGCGCAGACGAATGCGTTCCCGCGACTCGCGGATCGCCAGCAGCCTTTTTCCATAGTGTAGGTAATTTTTGATTCAATGAAGATAATCATTTCGTACTACATAGTCAAAGTGGGGTTCTGAAAACTTCTGTCCGATGCGGAACCATTGCAATGATTAACTGAGAATAGATCCGACGAAAGTCTCGGAAGATGTCAATCCTCGAGCTCTCAGATTGTCCTAGAATATTCCGAAATGTGTTGCACAACGCCTATACAAAATTAATATACATCTATATCCGCGTATGTAGCCTATCGTCTTCCTCATCGCTATCACCCACATCAAAAATCGGAGGCTCATGCACTTCTAGCTCGATCGCACGCTTCTTGCCCTTGTCTTTCCTCTGCAGATCGACACCGTTATCACCAGGGTAGAGAAACCGGGCTTCTTCAGCATATGCCTCGTCCTCTATGCGCTGGCTCGTGTTCAGTGGGATATTCTCCTCTTCGGTCCCAGGAAGTTTCATTACGCGTGGACGCCGGAGACGACACCACACAAATGTGCCAATACCTATGAAGATGAGAATTAGGACCAGCGCGGCAGAGCCGGCGTTGTAGTATGCTGTCATGAGAATCAGGGCCCGAGCGTAATGACGAGAGATATAGCAAGTAACGTACCTTCCCACATAGCCTTATCTTGCTCTGGTGTCTTTCCAGACACAGGGGCGGTGGTGGGTTTGGCCTCTGCTTCGCCAACGAAGACAGGTTTCTTGACGTTGCCAAGGCTGCTGGGAATTCTAGCGGACCCTTCGAAGATGGAGGAGAAATCGAAGCCCATAAAGCGAAGAATCATGTCATGTGTGACGTGAGGAACGTCGTAGGGAGCCATGTGCGATGCATTGAAGATCTAAAATACGCAGAGTCAGCGGATGTCTGCGCACGGAGTGTGTGTGGTCACCTTTGTGTATGTAAGGTTCCGCGAGGTCACCCAAGTACCTGCGAGCGTGGCGTTCACACTCCAAGATTGTGTTTTCACGGTCTGAAATATCAACAATGAGCCTCGTGTGCACAGAGAAAGGGACAGACGCACTCCTAGGCCAGTACCACCGTTCCAAGTCATCGCTTTGATCATGGACTCCAACCCCATATAGTTGCAGATGAGATCTTGGTCACCTGCAAAGATGAGCACTGGTATCTTGGCGAGCACCCGAGGGATAACAGTGATAGATGCACTCTCGCTGGACTCGTGGAAGGCCTTATGAACGCCGCTGCGGCATTCGACCCATGAACCAGGGTGGGCCTCTGCATGAAAAGCGCCGACGACATCTTTGCGCTGTTCCTTGTTCAGCATCAGGACCGGATAGGAAAAGAAACCGTGCATACATCAAGGTAACTAGTGATGGGATGGATATCTGGAGGCCAATTCATACCACAATCGGGCTGAGTATCATGCAATCGGACATCATAAATATTCATGCACATGTCCTTGCCATCTATTCTAAATTCGGTATTATAAGCCTCTGGACGAAGAGAGAAAGGAGAATACTTACTTTTTCTCCTGGTTTTTTACAACGTCCAATAAAAGGTCGTCACAGTCTTTCACTCGCATCGGTTCCCGGTCTTTTATTTTATCGACTTCAGCCATGCATTTATCTGTGGCTTTTTTGGCCTCTTTCCAAGCCTATTGGAAGATTGGTCAGGAATAAAACACTGTAAGCGAGAAGGAAAAGCACAACGAACATCAGAGTTTTCTTCGACCAGACCGACCTTGACTGCGTAGTCTAGGTATGATGGATACTGTCGTCTCGGATCTATCCATCCATTACCAATAGCAAGACCACGGAGAGGAACCGAAAGGGAGGAATTCAACATTGCATCAGCTATGACTTATGTGAGCAAAGTGAGGGAGAGGATCAACTCGATGAACATACCAAATGCTGGAATCCACTGCCCAGCAAAGCTTTCGCCGCCCAGATAGGTCTACAAAATGGAATTACAATTCCAGTCTGAAACTTGAGGGAGTTGAACGCGACTCACGTCAACATTTTTGTATTCAGGAAATACGCGATAGAAATTACCCAGAAACGCTAGGAACTGAGTAGACGCCTGTGTATGTGTTACAAACAGTGTTTGGAAAATCGAATTCCTGGACATACTTCTGCCAGAGTGTGAACATAACGATCTGTGCCTGTATACGAGAAACCCGTTCCTGCAGGTTGATCGACTATAAACATGGTTAAGTGAGTGATCCACACGAGATACATGGGAAAGACGTACCATAGACCATGGTCATATATTCTTCCCAACCACCTTCGGTCACTTTGAAGCCACCCTTCGCGTCCATCCTCCAAGGTCCAACCTCCATCATTAAACCATCGAATGAGGAGCATCCAGGACCACCCTTGAAGATTGAGAGGGTTAACGTGATATTTTTAAATGGCAAATGAGTGGACGTACATTGAACCAAAACATAAGTCTCCGTTTGTCCGCTATGCGTCGGTTCTTGACCATAACGAAGTACAAATGGGAGATGACATCGGTATTCTTTGCCTGAGCAGCATCAGGGTCTGCGACAAGGTGCCCAGCGAATATTTGTAGAGGGTTGTTCGGGTCCTGAGTGATGCCTGGTATGGATGGGACATAGAAAGAGGAGGCCGGGGGAACTGCATGAATCAGGAACGCGCCCAAGATACAAATTGACCGCGATACACACCATCTTGAGGAGCGGATAATGTATACGGAATTGCATGGAATAGGGCTATTATTCCGCATAGAAAGCGGAAGTGATTTGAAAACCTCGACATTTCACAGCAGCCAAGGACAGTGACGACGCGGCGATATCTCGACGAGCTGACAGAGCTTCACCTCACACTCACGGGAGTATTGAACGAGTTGAAAGCGCTGGAGCCCAGGAGCGTAGAGTTGCCAGCGAGACGGGTAATGTGGTAGTTGGCGAAATGGAAGTGGCAGCCGCGATCACACCGCACTGCCCGTTTGTTCTATCACTATGAGGTTGTCTGCGCTGTCCTTGGGTCTCTGTGCCCTTACCACCGCGTCCGTAAACGCGCAGTACTTCTCTGTGGGCTGGACTCCTGGTCAACCTGTTCCAAAAGCGGAGTCCACGCCTGCCAGCGACGGCATACCTCAGGAGCCAGGCAAACTTGCTCCACAGCGTGTCACTCCTAGTAGTATCGCCAATTTGTTCGATGTTACTACTATCCTCTCGTCGTCTCTATCAGTGTCTCTGTTCTCAAAATTCGGCATTAACATCACGGAACGCTTGGAGTCTACGAAAACCAAGGTCTGGGATGACCGCGTCCCTCTTATCACGGACGAAAACTATCACGATTTAATCGTGAACGAGTCTCTAACTCCCCAAGAGGAAAAGGACAGAACATGGATTATTGTCATGTGTGTTCGCGTCTTCTTGTCATGAATTGCTCTGACAAAACTTGCCACAGTTCAGTCACTAGCGGCAGGCAGGACGGCATCTCTCTCTTCGTTGATACTATTTTTGATGAGGCGTTCAATGAGACACTCACTACTGGTGACCTCCCAAATGTCCGGTGGGGACGTATTGATTATCTCAACGTCACCACTATCACCACCAAGTGGTGCGTTTGGCAGTTCGTATCTCTTATTTCTTACCGGCTTTCAATCGTCTAATTTGCATCTCAGTGCGCCCTATCTCGTGGTCTTGAAAGACCGCGGCCGTACCCTCCGTTTCTACCGACCAGGGAACTTGAGGCTTAAGGCAGATGCCCTGCGCACGTTCCTCCAAAAAGAAGAATGGATGTTCACACCACCCTGGTCTTCGGTATGGGCCCCAGGGGGAGACCGGTACTTTTTTTTTTGATACAGTGTTTTTCCAGCTCATACGACCTTCAGTGAGTGGATCGTGGACTACCTTGCGCTTGTCATGACCAAAGTCTACAATGTCGCGATACTCTTCCCGCGCTGGTTTTTATTCATCATCTCGGGAAGCATCGCGTCTGTGATTATCAACTTCCTTCATAAACCTTCGTCCACTCCCGCAGCACGAAGGCAAAATCAAACATCGCCGGGTGCAGCGACATCGGTGCCCCCTTCTGCTGATGCTACGGCTAAATCTACTGCAACATCTTCCTCTACAAGTACGAGTCCTACGAAGCGAAAAAAGGCAAAAGGGAAGGATTAATCTTGAATCTTTTGGATGGAAATATACTAGAGTTTAGTATAACTGGTCAAAACTGAATTATAGATATCGGAGGACGTCTCC
>JABAJX010009947.1:12990-43618 GCA_018221735.1 Termitomyces sp. K1Aa
TGATACAGTGTTTTTCCAGCTCATACGACCTTCAGTGAGTGGATCGTGGACTACCTTGCGCTTGTCATGACCAAAGTTTACAATGTCGCGATACTCTTCCCGCGTTGGTTTTTATTTATCATCTCGGGAAGCATCGCGTCTGTGATCATCAACTTCCTTCATAAACCTTCGTCCACTCCCGCGGCACGAAGGCAAAATCAAACATCGCCGGGTGCAGCGACATCGGTGCCTCCTTCTGCTGATGCTACGGCTAAATCTACTGCAACATCTTCCTCTACAACTACGAGTCCTACGAAGCGGAAAAAGGCGAAAGGGAAGAATTAATCTGGAATCTTTTGGATGGAAATATACTAGAGTTTAGTATAACTGGTCAAAACTGAATTATAGATATCGGAGGACGTCTCCGGGATCTTATCAGACTGTCATGTTATCATCTCGTCCTTTCCATTGATAATTTTACGTCCATCAGACACGTTCATACTGTAGAACGTCATGGGACGCGTTCGATAGTACTTACATGCCGCTTCAAAGCTTCAAATCACACATTGCGAATAACTTCTAGGACATTGGCTTGTAATCTAATTGTACAACATCTGTCGAATCAGCGTCCCAGCTGTTTATGTACTCTGCGTTCCCTATACTTTAGAACATTTACGTTCTGATTCCTGGACATCACTTGCCCCATACTTATGTACCGGGTGCAATCCAGTTAACACGCGACAATTTCGTTTCGTGGGTACTCCCAAGGCACGAGTTTTATACCTAAGAACATACCACAACAGACGTCAGGCAACCAATTTCTAGAGAAGACTGGCATTCCCTCACGGACCGTACCCATGCTCAACACCTCTCACTCGATACTTGAACTTGCAGATGGTGCAAAAATCGCATATGAAATTCTAGGGAAACAGCATCTTGGTTCGCGTCAACCCTTGGTACTGGTTGGGGGTATGAGCTCCCGGCGAATCGACTGGGAACGTTTAGCAAACAGTCTCTCAACTGTTCGCCCTAGTAAGTGAAATAAAATAACAGACTCTGGGCGTTGGAATAATTTCTAATGTCCGTGACGAAGTATTGTTGTACGATCACAGGCGAGTATATAACCCTGGAAATTCAAGGTACTAGTACTTACTGAAAAGTACTTGCATACAGGGGGATGGGAGACTCAGAACTGTCGCCTGGGATGGACGAAAAGATCACCGTCGAATCTCTTGCTCGTGATCTATTGAGTCTCCTGACTCATCTCCAATGGAAGGATCTTTCTCTATGTGGTTTCTCAATGGGAGGTCTGTATATTACCCGAAAGAAGCATTCACTATTCTATATTTGTAATGCCATGTTCCAGGAGTAATCTCTCAGCAATTGCTCTTCCTTCAATATCACCCTACGAGACCAGCAAACTTACCATTTCGCGTTACACACGTTCTACTTGCTGGAACACTCTGTTCCGCTTTGAAGGACCCTCGCTATGGATTGCGCATCAATAGGAATGTCCCCGACAGGTCACTCACCCCAGACGAAAAACGAGAAATCGCTCGTGGCACACTCGAATCAACTTTTGACCCAGTTTGGTTAGCGAATCCTACAAATTCCGAACGCTTTCGATGGTGGTTGGATCGCATGATAATTGGCGGCAGGTAAGAAATGTACCACCATTCAAATTGCCTCTTTCAATTCCTTCACCTATAACCTCATCAGGCCCACAAGTGTAATAGGTATGAACTCGAGTTCTAATGGTACTCTTGCAACCATGACTTACGATTCGGACGTTTGTCTAGTCAAACAAGGTCGCGCAGTAAGTCAATTTCTCTCTATATTCAGGATATCATGATAAATCCGATACACAGATGAATGCGCTCAATTTTGAAGGTTATCATGACAAGTTATCCAAGGACACCCAGTTCTTGGTCATCCACGGAGAGCTGGACAAGGTTGTCCCTTTCTATTGTGGTCAGGAGATACTGCATCGCATCCCTTGGGCGAGACTTGTAGAGGTAGGCAATCGTCCTGGGCAAGTCGCGAACTACGCATTCGGACACCATTGGTTCGAATATTTTGATATTGAAGTTTGGCATGATGTGGTCGAAACTTTCCTGGCCAAGCAAAGGACGGATACTGCTCGTCTTTAGAAGAACTTCCATGTTGTGAAAGGGGTTTCGTACATACAGTAGGCACTACAATCCAATCAATGGCCTGATCCATTGTGTTGTTACCCAACCCGAATCGATTTCAGCCAGTTCAATCCTCCGGAATTGATATTTGATAGGGCTTTCAGATACCTTATCATGCAGCGTTTCTGGAACACCGGCCCTCTCGATTACGACCTTGGGCCAAAACCATCGGGTCCTTGACATAACCATGAGTCGATTTTGATTCTCGGGATTGTCGAGTAGACATGAGATCAGATCTTGGGGTATCTTCTCAAGATCGAACTTCAAGAGAAAGCGGGCGTCATAAAGGATTGAAGTGGTTGAAGGTCCCCCGTTCTGCCATTTCTGATATGCGTCGACCATGGTTTTCGTCGCGTCGATTTCCAAGGTGTTCGGCCTGCCTTCCTGCTCAATTTTCTTTCGATTACGAGGTGGTAATCTAGATGCTATCCATCCAAGGGCGTCGCCCTTGTCAAGTTTTTGTTTGTCGATACACCTCGACCCCATGAGAAAGTTGCCTTTTATTACGATCGGTGTCCACAAGACCCTTTCTCCCGATGTAAAGGACCAGATCTTCGAACGACGGGTAACTTTTCTCCAGAGTTGCCCAACTGTGTAGGTCACCACGGTTTTGTGTCGGCCGACGTCTGTGCGCGTCGGACTCCATGTGTCAGGTGAGACATAACGCATGATACGATGCACAATTCCTCTTCTGATATCGGCATGTCCAATCTGACGCAAGGACTCCAACGAAATCAGAAGGGTTCCAGGGAATGGGAGGATACTGAACTTCTGGAGGGCATGGTCGACTATGGAAGAATTTACTTAGGAAATTAAGGATAGTCGAGAGAAATAAATACCTTTGTCTTCTATTTCTTGTGTACGTTCATTGATACGGCAGATATTATGCATCAAGTCTTCGATAGATGAGCAGGGGAATTGGGTAACATTGCTTGGGGAATTGACAGTATTCTCTGAGATCATTGACTCTTGAACATTGAATGTAGAGGTGGCAGAAGTCTTCGAAACCATCGACTCTTGAACGTTGCTTGGAGAGGTGGCATAAGTCTCCGAAACTATCGACTCTTGAACGTTGCTTGAAGAGGTGGCAGAAGTCTCTGAAACCATCGGCTCTTGAACGTTGCTTGGAGAGGTGGCAGAAATCCTAGAGACCGTTAACTCTCGAACGATGTCCTCAGGCAAATTTGAGATAAATGTCTAGTAGGAAAATCAATTGAGGTACACCCTTAAAGTAGACACCTGACACTCACATGAAGTTCATTTTCATCACCAGTCCCATTCAGAAGCGGGATAGCAGGCTGAAAGTGGGTCGGGACCGTTACATACTCAATCTGGTTGGCTTCGCACGTAGCGAGAATGCGGTCCTTCATAAGTGAGAAGTATTCAGTTTCGAAACAAAAAAAAATCGACTAGACGTACCCTTTTGACATTCAACAAGGGACGTACTGACCAACGTCTCATGCCTTCAAGACCAAATTGTGGGACACGACCCCTCATTCTGCCCATTCCCCATCTTCTGCACTGTTTCATTCCGGCGGCGCCCAAGTACGTGCTACCCTTAGATAGCCGAGACAGAAAAATCCTTACTTGGTCATCAAGAGAGTGCCCAAAAGCAAGTGCATCGATATTTTTTTCTATCATTGCATCAAACAATGCTCGATAGCGAGCAGCGTATAAAGCGTCCTCGGTAGGTTCGCCAGGCTGTGCACTCGCCTTGTCAGATTCGTCAGATAAAGCGGGTTGATCCCAGCTTAATTTCGATGTGATATGCTCCACTCCCAACCTTTGAGCGAGGTCTGAACTGTGCTTCACAGCGGCAACTGTCTTTTGCAAAGCGGGGTCGACAGTCAGAGAGAAAACTTGCTGCGGTTGCTCCGACTTCTCTTCTGAAAGATGTCTGTGGATAAGGAAGAGCAAACATGAAGACTCTGGACTCCCTGAATTGGCAACCCCTGGTAGGAACTAGAGTTAGAAAGAACAGAAAAGACTCGATTTCAATGAAGCTACCTATATTTTTTGACCAGCCTGTTGGAGGTGTACATTTTCGAAACATGTGAGCGAATTCATTGGCAGTAATGGGTGCATGTTGGATGGCTCTCAAAGCCATCAAGTTGGTCGAGAAAGGATTATGTAATTTTTCGTTTTCTAAGTTAGTAACTTTTGTGACTGTGACGTCAGAAACGTTTTCCCACTTTCATGGTCGTCAAACGTTTGAAAGTCTATGCATGCATTTGCTTTCGTGATTTGCCTGCTGATTTTTCCTATCCACTTTTTCCAGCCAAAAGCAGAAAACAAATCAGTGTAAAATTAAGTCTTTCGATACCATGTAGATCTCAGATGACTTGTGAATGGCTTGCAAAACCCAAGGTTATTCCACTGCAACATCTTCTTTTTCCTTCACGAGTCCAACGTCGACGCGAGAAGAAATGGATTCTCATAATTTTTAGTATGGGATCACTAGTTCTAGTTGTACTAGAATTTCTTATGATTAGATCACCTCTACGAAAACTTGATGATGCTATGTGCGTGATGGAATTTTTCGACATACTGCCCATCCCACAGAGAAGGTAGATGCGATACAAAGCGTAGTATGTGCATTGATCGTCGTAGTATGTGCATTATTCGTCATCGGACGCATTCGATGGCACACATGCCACAGCGACGTCCATTTCATCTTCGAGGTCATCATCCGGGAAACTCCGGCTGATTCCTTTGTTCATGCCAGACACGTTGAACGAGGCGTCGTTTGTCTATCTGTTCCATCTTCACTAAAGACGTGTTTGAATGGCTGATACCTCCTCAGAAAACTCTACTTCTGACTCCGATCATTCTCACTTGGTCAAAACTGTCTATAGAACCACGTGGAACGATTTTTATGACTGGGAACAGACTCACTGTCTTCAAACTCTGCACTCATTAGCTCGAGTTCTACCCGACGACGCGTCGACTTCCGAAAACCTCAAAAATGATGAAGGGATATCTTTTAGATTTCTTTCTGCCAAAGAATCCCGCATTTGTGACCCCGAGGACGAGACTTTTACCGTGATTGATTATTCTACGGATGCAGAATTGGACACCGTGACCCCTGTCATAATTGTACAATGCAAACGACCTTTGGAGCCCTGTGCGCCATACGAGATATGTACCCCCGTGAACAGGAGTATTAATGTTGGGGACGATTCGGATTACATGCCGTTTATACCACTCATCGACGACCCGACATTCAACGCTCTGCGACACGCAGAAGATTATAGATATTTTGAGTGGCAATTACCCCACCGTGACCCTGATTGTAAGCCTCAGCACAACATATAAATCAATCATCTCATTTTTCATCGTCGTATGGAGTGGAAGTTATCGTAACACAAGCCGTGAACGACTTACATCACATGCACCAATTATCATTTCAAGCGATAGATGAAACTGGTGTTCTTCCCTTCTCTGTTCGATCTCGTATTCTTCTCTCAGCTCACCGCCGGTAGACTTGCCATCTCATGTTCACAGCCATTTCTGATGTCTAGCCTCCAGCGACTTCTCCAAATGGCCTGCAATGAAATCACAGTTTCCACACTCATCGTCTCATACGACCACGAAGGACCCTCGGCGATTAGCACACCTCGTGAATGACTTTTGTAGTAACATGAACTGTCTCATCGGTTACTGTAGCGTGCACAGTAAGCTGCTCCAAGCACTCATCGTCCCGCATGATTCAAAAACAGGTTACTAGTTGGAGACATGGTAATGCCAGAACCCGTTCCACCCACCATATCCAGCGATGATTTGGTGCATTCCGTGCTGGAATCATGTGGATCTGAATGCTTTTTGTTAGAGAATATCTCTTCTGTTGTAAGCCTTTCTTTCCCCATAAGCTCTCTTGTTATCCATGGATACACCAGGGCTCTCCTTGGAGTGATGAGGATGTTGAAACTCTGAAGACGGTCTTATCACTTTCGCCCGACCTTTCGCCATGCAACCTTGCCATCATTTGCCGCAAACCGTGCTTCGAGGTATGTCATTAACATGGAGTCTCGAGACAATTCTCCTTAAGCTTATAAGTAGGTGTTTAAATGCCGGAGAGGCTTGTTCCCAGATTCAATATTCTGCAAGGAAAACAAGCCAAGTGAAAAAACATTGAAGCGACCCACTCGCAACGCGACATTACGCTTTGAGGGTGAGAGATTCCAGCTAAGAATTGGTTATTCATGAACTTAATTGCAGTTCCTTTATAGATCACAATTCGACAACTTTTACGCCGTACGAGCAGTTGACTTTCATATGAAGGGACTGTGATCTAATGATGCGCGTATCACAGGAATTGGCCTTGCTCTCATTCTGGGCCGTGTGATGCCAAATCCGGTTGCGCGTGTTTCAAAAACCACGCGCATTGTGAAAGAAGCTGTCGTTGTGACCGAAAATGTGAGCATATCTGTCCGTCCGTCGGCACTCATGACAACCTTGACTGAAGATTCGTAGGTCTCAGACGATGGCGTGGTTGCACTTGCGCAAAAACAAAACAGCGGAAAACCTGTGGGACTCCACGATGCCCATGTTTCCGTGCACACAGAGAGTGTGACCCAGAGATTTGCACCAAATGTGAAGCAAGGTCTGTCGTTTGTTTGTTTCTCATTTTGACTCACGTAAATTTCTCTCGCATTCTAGAGGTGAGGCTCCCGAAAACTGATGATTTTATCCGCCCATTGACTCTGTCGTTATCGGACAAAAGATCCTGCGAGTGACATCTGCAAAAACGTCGACATACAACGCGGTATCCGCAAAGTGCGTGACCATATTCCAATATTTCCAACCGAACTTGAACTTGTGTCGTATGCAAATTTCAGCGGACGCAAGTCCGACAAAGTAATTGGGGCCTGGGCCTATATATTGACGAGGAAGCCAACGAAGGTGACTTTATGCTCGGTCGGATATTTTTCTTCAACACCCTCTCGCCATCTATTCATTGCTCCTACAGAGTATACAGGCGAAATTCTATATGAGATCACATCAATTTGTCGAGAGTGAGTTCTCATGATTCTTCTTGGACATATCCGACTCGGAGACTTACAGCACGCAAGCTATGTGTCGCAACATCGCAAACGGAATTACCTCTTCCAACTCAATTCAACTTTCGCAATTGATAGTACCAAAGCCGGAAACGAGTCTCGCTTCATTAATCATGATTCCGACGCCAACTGTCATGCGAATGGTACGCGATTTTGAAATTATTTCGTTATTCTCGGATCTCATACGAAGTTCTTGATGTATTAAACTATAGTCAGATTAGTCAATGGCGAACATCGTATCGGGATCTTTGCTTGTGAGCTGCCATCTCATCTCATCTTCTTTTTCCACGACCTGCCCCTTTCTTTGGGACTGGTCCGATGCTAACGTTATACTACGTGCTTTCGGTGTTTAGACCGACATATTTCTCCCGGAACCGAGCTTTCCCTCAATTATGGCGACTTGTTTTTTGAACCGGACGGTAGTACAGGCCCAGACAATACAACTCAAGGCACCAAGACCCCGGATCCCCCAAATGACCAAGTTTATAACCTTGATCAACATTCCTCGGACGAAAATTATTCCAGCGCGGGATCGGAAACAACTCTTGATAGTTGATCATGGACATGGAACCCTCACGGGTGAATATTTACGAGACACCGCCACATCTCGTCTTGCGTAAATGATGTATGCGAAGGCGTGTCTCGTCAGTTGAATGTTAGCGATTGCGAACAAGACCAACGGAAGGTTACTTAGAAGTCGCTAGAATTACAACAGGCAGAGAACACCGTAGCGTACGCCGACGTAGATATCGTTCTCAGCTATAAAACCATTCGTCGCTTTGGCTACCATTGGGTACGACCTGTTTACGACATACTCGATCTGATTATCTTACTTCGAATACTTCACATGGGACTATCATGTAACGTCGAGTACAGCTCCATCTGGCATGGCCCAACGAGAATGACAGACCCTAACGCTTGGCATTCTTGAGACAACTTTTTGAAATCGGGAAAAACCGATAGTGGTCTTCTATACATATCACCATTGGCTCCGAGTCGCGAGAATCACTCTGAGATAGGTGGCGTCCGAGTCCGCCAACGAGAAAATCTAGGCAACTCATTGGATAATATAGGTCAGTGAGATCGCAGTCATAAGCTTTTGACTCGCGCTGTATTGATTCCGCCTCCGATGCCATTGAGATGGTACTCGAAAAATCTCTAATGACATCAAAATAGATGCGAGCGTTGCAAGGATCATGGACTGAAATGAACCAATAATTCATATGACCATTATACGTTACACGATGTAGTAAGCTTAAGGTATAGTATGGTAGAAGGTATAATCGAAGCATTGAGTAGTACTAGTAGGTGTGTCTTTCTATGATAATTTAGTCAGATAATCCAGCAAAAGCAAGGAACACATCCGATTCGGAGGTAATCCTTCCATAACCTCCTTCATTGACCAAGTCAGAGATCTAATCTTTGCAAGAAAATATAGTTAGGATCATAAATCTATCGGGCTAAGAAATGTAGAGGACGAAATGAGGCCTAGGAGGATTCAAAGCGAAAGAAGCGCGGTATGGATAGATTTGAAGCGAGGATGTCAGGATACTCGTCAGCACCTGCAATCCGCGCTCCAAGCCCATCACACACAGAGTCCATTCAGTTCGATTCCTCCTTTTGATGAAAATGGAGATATCATGAGGTGTCCGCTTGTGGCGGCGGTGGCGGTGGCTGTGGCGATGATGGAGCGGTAGTAGTTGTCTCGGCGGAGTTGACAGTCTCAGCGCCAGAAAGAGGAGAAGGGATAGAAACAGACGAAAGGGAGATATAATCGGCAGGTCTTTGTGGAGTAGATGAAGCGGAGATATCATCAGCAGATTCAGATGGAGTAGAAGAAGGAAGAAGTGGGGGAGGCAGAGATGCGATGGCAAGAACATAAACAAGATCCTTGCGTCGTTCCGGGGACAAAGCATACACGAGTCTAGTTACGTGTTTCGCGATTTGAGCTTCGGGTCTGCTTGGAGCGATCGCAATTTTATAATTAGGCTTCAGCTTCGTCAGCCGAGAAGGTTTAATGCCAGTGAGGGTTTTCAACAGTGCCAGGCGACGTTCCCAAGGAAGATAACCCAGGCTTTTCAGAGCGTGCAATTTGATGAGGTCCTGTCGAACTTGTTCTGCTTTCCGGAAGCCGTGAGAAATTCGCATTGTTATCATGACGCCACCACTGGCAAGAATTGCAATTACAATGCACAGGGCGACGCAAATCCTGGTGTCGGTCGAACCTTCGAGCAAGAGATATCCACTAGCAAGACCTTCAGGAAGCCAACGATCTGCGTTCCATAGTTCATGATAATCAAGCTCAGTTGTCGACGATGCCGCACAGCTTTCAGAGAGGTGAACAGTGATGACAACAGGTTCTTCGTCCCTTTCCAGTTCCAAAGACGGGGGCGGACGAGTGAATCGTATCGGTTGTCTAGTAGATGAGGTATCTTCTTCTTCTTCTTCAGTGGGGGATTTGAACTGGAGTAGAGGTGGATGAGGTAGTCCAGAAACCAAAGAGGGCAGCTCGAGCGATGGAAAAACAGCATCAAGTGAGCGGAGGACATCTCCAACCCTGTGAAAGGGCGAGATATGAGGAGGGGAGACAATATGCATACCAAGATCGATGAGACCCATCGTGGCGACAGTGTCGAATGTCGGATCAAGGTCAAAGTAAGATACAGCGGCCTTCAGTCCGAGCGAGACAAGCGCAGGCATATCCATATGTGCAAGGGTATATTTAATCCCCCATCTGAGGTCCGTAAGACTCGGCAGTTGAGTGGGAACCTGAACAATGGCCAGACCAACAGCATCCGTATTATCGGCGCTAGGCGGAGCAGGAAGTTGCGGGAAAGACTCAATCATATACGCACTCGCAACAACATCAGAGGTCATCTCCTCCCATATACCCGAATCGAGTAGTTGAAGCTGATAACCAGGTGTAAGTGACCGAACTGCCGCGCGAAAGACGATGTTCCCAATAGTCCCATAATCGAGAGTCAAGAGATAGTTTCCTACTCGGCGGGCAGTGTTCTTGAGGAAAGAGACCGTGAGATCGCGGGCATTGGCGTAGTTGGCGGCGAGGGAGAGACGGTCGCTGTATAGGCGTTTTCGGAAGATCGGGCTATCTAAATTGAAAGCCGCGTATTTTTGGAGGTCGCCGTATACAGCGGGCGTAGAGAAGCGGGTGACGGTGCGGTATTGTATTGAGGAATCGGGGGAGCTGGCCGGGGCTGCAGTTGGAGTCACGGTGGCGGCGGTGGTGGCAGAGACAGCGAGAGTAGTAGTAGCCGGGGTGGGGACGCTAGACGCCAAGGCGACAGCAAAAAAATATATCGAGATAAAAAAGACGAGTAAATGCATATTTGCAATGGCGGGATGCTTTGGTAGCAGGTGAAGGAGAAGAGAGTAACGCGGCGGGATACTTATAAACGCGGTCATGTGACTTTGAAACTCCGACGCGTGGCGCAGTCACGTAAACAGTAAGTCTCCTATGACGAACATTCGTTCTGATTCAGACAGGTAAATAACAAAAACTACATTAATGCAACTGTCATTGAAGTCTATGGATGAATCTATTCGATCGTGTATGTGATTTACCGAGTGAGCCCTAAAAGACCATAAGCTACAACAATGGCGAAGTCCCGAACAGAATTATCACGGAATGATGTATATGCACGTACACATGAATTGAAGAAAGAAAAAAGAGATCATACATAGTCCCAACAAATCTACGATCGTCCAACCATGAAACGGTAGGTTGAATAACCACCGATCAATGCGAACGCGGCTAGACAAGCCACAATCGATATAAACCACGTGTATCCCTGTGAATTGTGTTCATCAATAAACCCACCTATTCAACATATCTAAACACGCACCTCTTGAATATCTTCCCCTGGGACATGGACATTCATGCCCCACAAACCAGTGACCAAGTTCATAGGAATTAGCACAGTACCAAGCGCGGTGAGCTTCGACAAGACGTCGTTGATCTGATTATTTGCGTCAGTCATCTCAATGGAGATTTGAGCGAGGTAGTTCGAGTGTGAACGAGATAGAATCTTCTCGTAGTGATTCAAATTCTGAGTCATCGTAATCAAATGATCCTGTATAGATGAGATGAGATGTGGAATGCAGAAAACTAAAGAAGCCTACCTGAATATCCGAGAGGTAGAGACCCTAATCGCGAAGAATGTATCAATAACGAAATCGTCAGAAAATTGTGGTGACTCACAATATCGGACGTAGGTGCCACCCTCCAATTCTCATTGCACCTCTTTGCGAGTCCCTTCACAACATCGGCTTTGTTCCCCATCAACCTCAACAACCCCATAACCTTCTTCCGACACGTCCCAATCCTCCTCAACATATCGCTCTGCTCAGCCTCCTTGAGGATAAGCACAAGCTCGTCAATCGAGTCGACTTCATACTCGATATTCTGAATGAGCGGCCCAAAAGCATCGGTGATGTCATCGATGAGAGCATAGGAAATCCAATCAGAGGTAACGGCGATGTAGTCCTTGAGCTGCTTGATGCGCCTGCGGACATTTTGTGGGTGGGGTGTTGGTCGGAAATGGAACTGGGTGAAGTTAATTACGATGTCGGTGAACGCTTGACGAAAGTACGCACAGAAAGGATACCCTCGCGGAAAACGATGATATACATGTTCAAAGGTTCAAGATATGTAGGACTATATTGGTCTTGGTCGAAGCTGCGGAAACAAACAAGATAATAGTTACGGAAAAGTTCAATCTTTTCACGCGTTTCCTCCATTTGAATGTCCTCTGTCGTCAATGGATGAATCGAAAACACCTATGACAGATTTTCATCAGAGGACTTGAGACGTACGGAATATCATACAAGACAAACCTTACTAAGCATTTTCATTTCTTCATCCGTTGGCGACAAGACATCCAGCCACCATGTCCGGTCATCCGAATCACCCGCACTTCCATTACCCGGTCTATACGCCAACTTCTGATCTATAAAAGCAGATCTGCGGTTTCCATTACTGCCGTTCGCCCCGAACGGCGGTGGCGCATGTTCATGTTCCCTAGCGCCATCTGAGTGCAGTCCAACGAATAATTGTTCAAAGGTTTGGCCTTCAGCTGGGAGTTCGCTGAGGCTACGCGCGTGGATAGTTGCAGCAAGTGAATTGGAATAGAACGAGAAGCGGTACGGTCGATCATGACCTGTATTGAGGATACCAGAAAGCACGGGAGGCTGTGCGCCCGAGTCACCCAATGTAGGGTGTCGGCCAAGACCACCTGAGATACGGGAAGCTAGGGAAAGGCCGCCATGACCTCCTGCAGAAGGCAATCCGCCAGAGAACGGATCATGAGGGGTTTCAAAGAGCGCCATTTTACCTCCGATGCCTTTTCGGTGAGTTCGGGGATTTGGATGGGAGTGACTGAGTTTACGCTGGCGACCGGGACTTACAATAGGCCTTGGTAGATCCTCTCCATCGGTTTCGGGGGGTGATTGAACAGTCGTTGGAAATAGTTCTTGAGAGTGATTAGAAGGACCTGCTTCGTTTAGATCTCGCTCTACGGGTGGGGGACGTCTTGGGATTGCATCCAGAGTAAATCTTGGAGACTGTGTAATACCAATACCGAGAGTTGCCTTTTCAACAGCAGCAAACTCCTCCATGGGAGTGAAATCGAATTCGGAACGAGATATATTAGCTTGGTAGGTAGGAAGGCCAAAGATAGACTCTGAGTTGGGATCATGATTCAGAGGCGGAGCCTGCGCCAAGAGAGAAGCATCGTGCATCGTGTTGAGGTGCATCTGGTTAAGGTCGATACGTGAGCTATTAACATCAGGTACAACGATTTCATCTTCAGGATCAGACTGAACGGCGCTATCGGTGAATTGTATGTGAGTTTCTTCTTCCTCTTCACGCTGCTGAGTAGTGCGGTCGCGAACAGGTGATATTTCCGGAGAGCCGGCAACAGTTTCTCTACGAGCGCGGGAAAGATGCATGGCCATGTCGACGTCCATTGTTCGTTGACGCTCGCGAGCCTCGGGATCGAAGGACCGAGACAAAATGGGGGAATGACAGAGACCGGCAGTGAGGTCGCTGGCATCGCTGCTGGTCGAGCGTCTACGGCGGACAGAGGGTGTAGGGATAGGCTCTGAAGGATTATGGATAGAGTCCGGCGACGACGAGAAAGTCAGGTTCGACGCCAACAAAGACGCCGGCACTAGCTCCTGAGAGCCGCTCATGGTGTCAAAGGGTAAAGAAGGCGCCACGCAAAGGAAGCGAAAGTTTGTGAATTGATGGTAACGCGCAATAGACAAATAAATCTCATCGCATAACGCGCCCCTGTTGTCTAATGGTTATGACGTCAGACTTCTACAACAGTTCTATCTGGAGGTTGCGGGTTCGAGTCCCGCCGGGGGTTCATGAAGAGTAGACACAATTCTTTTTATCGAGTGAAACACCAAATGCAACCACTAGATATCAATTAATACATTCCAGGTATGTATATAAACAAAACAGCGGTATAAAGTAGTTATCAGGGAATAATGAGTCCTATATGTACACAAGTCCACTAAATCCTCACTTCCGCGCTCGTAACTGCGCTCTCAAAAGTTCATTGTCCTTCTGCATCGTATTCAGCTCATCAAGCAATGCAGCCCTCTGCGACTGCTCAGACATCTGCATAGCGTCAATCTCCCCTTGCGCCTGTTCAAGTGCCGCCCGAGTCTCTGACAGTTGCACTTCAAGCTGTTTACGCACTTTCTCAGGCGCAGTAGCTGCCTCCTCAGCAAGCGTCAGAGTTCGTGCACTCAGGGTATTGTTGGCATCTGTGAGCTGCGCGCAGGTCTCTGCTTGTTCAGCAGCGAACGTTTCCGCTTGCTGCTTCTCATTCTCAACGCGTTCCAGAGAGCTCTGAAGTTGTTGCACTTCTTCAATCCTATCGACCCACGTCAACAAAATCATTCAAAGAGTACAACATATGAAATAAAACTCACAATGCAGCCTGTTTCGAAACCATCATCATATTCCTCTCTTCCAACGTCCGAACCTGTTTTTGATAAGTCTCCATCGCACTATTACCATCCTGTGCCAACTTCTGCGCACGCTCCGCATTCTTCTTCAGCAAATCATGCGCCTGTGCAAACCTCAGGAGCCTTTCAATCAATGCACGATCATCCTGAATAAGCGCCTGCACACGTGCCGCAAACGCGTCAATTGAAAACTCGCCACCCACAGCAGGCGACATCGGCTGCCGCGTCGAGTCGTACAAAAACTTGAGCGAGCGCACGTCCAGCTCGGAGAGTGACGAAACGGATTTCGTTAGACCATGGTTCTGTGCTGACGGGGGTGAACCCGTTCGATACTTTGATTGGTTGTTAAATCTCGCTGCGCGCGCTTCGGGTGAAGGAAGGACGCTCCAGAGGCTCATGAGCATTTGCATAATGTACCCAACCTCGTTGTCGTCAGAAGGATACCCAGGTATCCGGGAGTTGCTTATATCCCTAACGGTCAAACGATCGGCTGCTGCGCGAGCCTCTTGTCGAGCTATATCGCGTTCACGACGTGCTTCTTCGAGATCGCGAGCTAGTGCTTCCCTTTTATCCAGGCCTGCACGAACATCCTCCTCAAGCTTCCGCCTTAGCACGTCCCACTCCGTCTCGACGCGCGAATGGGCTTCCAGTTTCACGTGTACGGTTTCTAGATGTGTACCAACAGAAAGAAGGAGTCCCTCTAGCGATGGGTCTCGTGAAAACAACACGATACCATGCTGCTTGACCAATGATCGTAACGCTTCAAGTCCTGCATCGAGTTCCCCATGCGCAAATTGAACAGCCCGCTCATCATCATTCCGAGCCCTGTCCATTTCCTGCTGTAACCGAGCCAAATCCTCCAGCTTCTCATCTTCAAGCTCAGTTCTCTGTCTCTCCCAAACATCTCTTTCCGCTTGCCACTGCGCCTTTGTCCGTCGGATCTCATCCTCCTTCTCCTCCAAAAGCCTCCGACTGTCCTCGAGTTGTTTTCCAGAACTAACTTCGAGTTGTCCACGCGTGCTCTCCATCTGTCGCACTTGTGCTGCCTGACCCTCTAGCCTCGTCTTCTCCTCGACCCAAGCTTTCTTCTCCGCTTGCAGTTGCATCATCGCAGCATCCAGCTCCTCAAGCTTCGACGTCTCCTTCTGCAAAGCCTTGATCGTCTCCTCCGCGCTCTGCAAATCCATGCCCATCATAGTTTCCACCTCCTCCTTCTCTAGCTTCATCATCGACAACTCCCTCGTCAGCTCCGCCTGCTTCTTACCAGCCGCAGACAACGACTCTGTCGCTGCCTTCAGCTTTTCTTCTAGGGAAGTAATCTCGGCAGCAGCAGCTTCATTCGAGAGCTGCCGTCTCGGAACAACAGCATTTGCATGTCCTGCAAATAGATGAGGACCATCGAATCGTGCTTGTACAGACGCAGAGACACCCGACATGCTGGATGTAGTAGGGCTCATCAGCGTATTTCGATTTGACGAGGCGTACCCTGAATCTTCCCCGGCCCCATTGACTGAACTTCGCGTCGCTGCCTTTTCTAGATTGCGCAAGGAATATGACAATACACCTGCACGATGCTCTAATAAGCGCCTGTGCACCTCGTGTGCACGTTCCGATAGCCGATACACCTCTTGCTGTGCGATATCCACGCGTTCGTTTGCAGCCACAAGTTGGTCCTCGGTTTGCTTGGAAACCTTTTTCGCGGAAGCGTTTATTTTGGAGAGGGATAGAGCGGCGTCGCGGATTTTAGTCTCAAGTGTCAACTTTCTGGACATGGCTTCGAGCCGAGTAACAAGGAATTGGTGTTCCTGAAAGCAAATTAATTATGAGCAGATACTGTCATTCAAAGCAGTAGAAATACCTACCTTATTCAGTTCTTCGACTTGTTCAGAGTCCAGAATCTCAAAGTCGCGACTATCAACAACAGCCTGGGATGCCAAAAGGCTGATGAGAAGTTCATCTCGCGTTGTTGTAGCTCCTGATGCACTACTCGCGCCAGAGTTACGCTTGTCTGCGAGAAATTGATTCTGTGTCATCAATTTACGAAGAGTAAGCGCCTTGACTGGTGGTGGGATGGGTGAAGGGGAGTCTGCATATTGATTTCGACTCGAGTTGGACGCGGTTCGACTGTGATCACTGTCTGACGGTGGTGAACGTCGGAGGGAAGATTCGGTCTTGATGGTGGGTGGTGCTGAAGAACCTGGAGACGATGGTGGCCACGAGGGACCGTTGAGGGGTTTTGTATTGAAAGGAAGAGGAGGAGTTGGGAGTTCCCTGGACGGTGGGGGCGGTGAGGAGCTGCTCGACGCGGAGGTTGCGCCAAGTAGCCTGCGTACGCCGTTCATGGGAGTGGTTGGCAGGCGACTGACAGGACCTCGAGGCTGCAATAATGTGACCCTAACTATAACCCTAACCTCAGTTCCAGTGTAGCTGATGGCCGACTCGGATTCAATGAAGACGTCTTCTCTTCTCTTTCATGTTCTGTTGAGGGTCCATGTCCTTTACATTTAACTGGCCTCGTTTCTCAGACCAGTTTCACTACGATGCCATCCAGATGCTCAATACCGCTCTCAACAAGGGAAACAAGCCTCCCATCATAGCAGACCGCATCGAGGTCGTCGAGCTTGAGATGGGCACCCAGGTAAGAATATCTTCTCATATACCTTGACGTATATATGACGTTCTTCAGCCTCCAGAGCTCGAAATTCGTGATATAGGTGACCTTACTGTCGATCAGTTTCGAGGGATTTTTCGTCTCACATATTCTGGCGATGCTCATCTTGTACTCAAGACCAAGGTCCAGGTGCGAATCTAGACTTTTAACTGTTTCTTCAGTATTGAAAACATCTATCAGGCAAATCCATTGAATCACAAACAAGCTGATATCCATCTTATGGGTGGTTCTCGAGGCATGCTCGCGGCAAAACAGCCCCTTGTCGTTCCAATGCTCCTTCGTCTATCGCACTTCAAGCTCAACTCTTACGTTGTTCTCGTCGTTTCAAAACAGAAAGGCATCACACTAGTTTTCAAGACAGATCCTCTACAGAACGTCGATATCAACAGTACCTTCGACTCCATAGCCGTCATCCAGAAGTTCATACAACGCGAGATTGAGGGACAACTGCGTCAAATGTTTCGCGAGGATCTTCCTAGCATCATTCATCGACTCAGCCAGCAATGGGTCAAGGCAAAGGTCGAAACGCCATACTTGCAAAAAAATCCGCCACCGTCTGTCAACAGGCAACGTGGCGCATTCGACACACGCTCTTCCGCAGGCAACTCGTTTCGAGGTATACCTCCCAAACCTGTTCTAGGCGGTTCTCCTTCACCTCTGCGCCGACCACATTCAGTTTCAGGGAGTTTCTCCTTTCCCAAACGACCGCGGTCCACCTCTGGGTATTCTTCAAGATCTACCTCCAAGCCTAAATCTCCGAAACAGGCACCACCGCCTCTCCCCACCGAGCCTGTGTCGTTTCCAGATCTTGAGAACTTCGATCCCACTTACGGTTTGCGTCCTGAAGGCCTTCCCACGAAAAGCGCGTTTCGCGGGTTTAGTAATCTGTTTACGGCGAGCAAGGGTCTTGCGGACCTCGCAGAGGATGAGGAAGAGGAGGAGGATGACGAGGATGATGGTGAAGCTTCGTTCGATCTGGTCAATTGGGAATATACCATCCCAACTTCCGCTTCAAGTATCTACGACGATGCGCAAGAGAGCGTTGCTCCAGATTCAGAGTACGAAACAATACCAGCCGTTGGCGGTGGAACCATCACTCGACCCCGAATATACCACTCGCATTCTATGATTCAAACTAACGCTACAGCGTCCACATCGAAACACCCTCATCCTCATGGGTCCATGGGTCTTCCACGTTCGGGTTTTGCCACGCCTGGCCTTGTCCCAAGACACCCGGGCGGACTGAGCTCTTATTTCGGGAGTTCGTCTGGTCTCCTCCATTCAGGGCCACCGTTCAGTTCGACACCAGGTCGACCGCCTACTCCTGACAGTTTGGAAACACAACCTTCAACATCGAGTAGTGGACGTGGTCTAACGACTTCGACTCCTCCCACCGAACAACCTACACACGAAGACGACTACCATCACACTTCATCTCACGACCCTGCGATGTATCTTTGCTCTCCCCTTCGTGGTCCCTCCACCGCCGCTCCCTCCTCCCGCCGTCCCTCCATATCCACCAGCTCCAACTTCGATAATTTTGAAGATCCCGATGACATATCACCCTCCACTTCTCCTTCTCACAACCCCAAGATCGTCCTTCGACCCTCACTCAACAATAACACCCTCAGCCAACTATCAACACTTTCATACTCCAACCACACTCTATCACCCTACACCCGCAATGTCCAGCACTTCACCGTCCGTAGTGGACCTCCACGATCCGCCGCTCCATCCGGTCTCACCGCTCTAGACCGACAACCCATCAAAGCGAAGCGGAAACGTATCTTCCATCTAGGACGGGCGAAACAACCGACTGCCGAGCCCGAAGCCGAGTTCACAAAGCCACTGCAACCTGAATTCGATGTCTCGGACATGGATCGGTATTTCCCGACCCATGATGATTCTCGCAGTGTCGACCTCACTGCGCCACCTCCTTCGACTGCTGGTCGACTATCACCCACTACTACATATCCTAGATCAATATCACCTGCACATCTACGCCATTCATATAATTCTGGTAATGCCAGCGGTCCACCTAGACCGACGCAACCACCATAACTTTTCTTTCTTTGTGACCCCCTCCTGTTTATTTGCTTGTGCACGATAGATTGTAAACCACCACCGCTGCTTAGTTCATTTCTATTTATTCCCCCAATTCATTTCCTTTCTACATGGGATTGTAGTTTAGCAATACAGAGCTGCACATTTCGATGGACACTTTAGCAACTTTCTGGTACACTTCCTAGCATAATATATTACATCGTCTACTATTCATATTTGTCTATGGCACCAACGTCTTCCGAGGTTTCGATTAAGCAAGCTATGGACTCCATGCACCTGACAATGCGTCGTAACATAGTACAACAGAAAACATTTGATTTGATTCGATTCGAATCAACGAGTTGAACATTTACAAGCAGACCTATATATAATACACACTTTTTTCCCTCTTTACACGTCCATATTGAGGATGGGAAGCACACCGGGAAACATGTCTATCTCCGACCCAGGTATCATTGGCACAGGTGCCGCAGGCGTCAGGGTTTCTTGAAAGTCCTAATCGCATATCGCAAGATAGGATATCAGCACAAGATTAAAACGTCAAGCGCCCATTGATACCCACGTCCACTATACATTAAAACAAATAAAAAAACAGCAGAAATATATTATATCAGTAACAGCAACAAGACACGAAAGCGCGTACAAACGCCAAAAGGAGAGCTACATACCATGCATACTGGGGAGCCGACTCGTATTCTGACGCGCAGAAGGCGTTTGTCGAAGTTCGCGGAAATCGTTGTTTGTATACGTCTTCGTGAGACCGGTAGTCTCCACCTGGGAACGGAGAATCGCGGTGGGTGGTGAGATGATTAGACCAAGAATGTCAGGCGTTTTGGAGCCGTTGTGTGGAGTGGTTGGCGTGGGGATCTCTTGACGCATGAGGTCGTCCACGTCGTGAATGGAGAGCTTGAGGGTATCAGGTAGGGCGGTTGAAGGAGGGGGTAGATGATCGTTTTCGTCAAGGGTGAATGTCGCTTCCAGAGTTGCTATGGTATCGTGGTTTTCAGGAGGGAGGGAGATATGTAATATTGAAAAGAGGACCGAGAAGGAGTCTGGGGAGACACTGCTGAGAACGGTCAATTTTGTGTCAGACTGCTGGGAAGCCAGCCATTGAAGGATTGATAGTGCACTTTGTGCTGTTTCCATTTCCATCTCTTGTTGAGTAGATAGAACAGACAGAAACGGCCCAATCTCCGCTCTCAGCGGTTCTGGAGATATCACATCGGTCGTCAGACCGTTGAGGACCTTGGCGATTTCACCAATTAGGGTGTGTGGTTGGATGGATTTACTAGACGCTCGCAATGCAGCTAGCAAGATTGTAAATTGCAAATCTGGCTCAAACGATCCTGCTGACGTTATGAGGACCTCAAACAATTTGCTGAGGTAGTCCGAGGTATATTGTCCATCGAGCAGCGCCATGAGAGTCTCATTTAGCGCAGTGGACAGACTAGACGTGCTCGCAATAGTGTCCAATCCCCATTTCGACGAGCTCGACTCCTGTTCAATTAGACCAAGTACGAACTGCAAAGACAGTATCATTTGATACTGCAAAACGGGCTTGTAATGCTCCCTCCACGGACGCGCAGCCAGAGTCTCTATCGTCTTCGTCACATCCTTGAGCTCTTCTGTGAGTAACCAGGCGCCGATACCCAAGACACCGTCATCCAGCCTAATCAGGCGTTTCACAAAACGGATCTTATTTTCCGGGTCCAAGAGACGTAGAAAAATTCTCAGCTCGTCAAGTGCACTCGGAAGAACAGACATCACCCAAGGGGACGGCTCGCCCTCGTCGTACAGCATCGCGGTCGGCTCAGGCAGGATATGATCGATCAAAGCAAACACCTGCAACACATGAAACGCGGGATCGCGTTCACCACACTGCCCCGCATGTTGCAAAAGAGCTCTAAATACGACTTCTGCACCGGCTTTGCCGGGTTCCGCAACGATACCCGTTGCAGACAACGTATGTACGAGGTCGAGGCATGCCTGGTGTGTACCTCGAGCAGAAAGTGACACCCGGCCCGTCTGCGAAAATACCGTATCCGCTGCGTCTGTACACGCGAAGATGTCGGCCGTTGCGATGATCAACTTGCGCATCGCCCGTGTTGTAGGTGGATATGTCTGCGCCAGGTGGGTGATGAGCTGAAATAGGTCGTCCGCGGTAAGGAAAAGTTGCTCAGCGACAGCATGGTTCATTGGTGGGGGTGGAAAGAGGACGAAATGTTTGTTGAGATCTTCGTTGATGCCGATGAGGACGTCGATGAGGCATTGGACTATCCCTGGCGAACCTTCGTCCCAGAATGATTCTAGAGTCTTCCATTCACCTTTAGGTAGATCCAACTCGCGCTTGACAATCGCTAAAGACACTCGCAGGGTACGTAATCGCCGAAGAGATAGTGGGTGATCACTGGAGAATAAGAGTTCTTCTACAGCTGCAGGTAACCCGTCCTCGGATACCAGAGCAATCTTGCGGAGGGAAAGGAGCTCATTTTCCGTTATAAAGGTCAATTTCGGCTTTAGTTGAAGAATGGTCTCAACAAGATCCTCATTAAGAACAGCCTGTGGGTCTTTAGCCAATTCACAAATGATTTTCTCGGCCAAGATCCCAGATTGTCTAGGTATTTCATTGTCCGACGAGATCCAGTTGAGACGTCGTGCCAATTGCCGCAGCAGTAGAAGGTGGTTGACAATCTTAGCATAGAAGATGAGATTCTATGGTATGGTGGGTTTCACAATGCTCACCTCCCGATATCCATCCACCCCCTGCCACATGTGGATGATCGCTGACACCTGTTCACGACAAGCATCGTTCCCAACACTATCAGTCCATGCCCAAACCGCCAAAACGCTCGCTACGCCAATCAAGGCTCGGATTAGAGCAACGAAAGCATCATGTGAGGTTATGTTGATTTTGTTGCGAAAGTACAACGGGGAATGAGATGGAAGAGATCGCTGAGCAGGTATTGCAGCCAATTTGGCTACGATATCGTCATGGGTGATCATTGTCTCAAGCCATATTGCCATTGACGATTCCTCCCTTCCGATATCCTGGAGCATGCTCCAACATTGGTTGAAATTTCCCCGAGTATTAGACAAACAGTCCTCAAAGGATTGCCAATCGGCAAGCCGATCAGCGAGCCTTCGTGCCATCTTCTGAGTGAGCGCATTTGATTTGCGGCTCTCTTGAATTTGACCTAAGGTAAGTAGGAAGGCTTCCGTATTCATGCGTCGCGCAATGTCAACATTAGATGCGGCTTCTAAAAGACACAGTAAGGTCTCTTCGTCGATAGTCTGAGCAGTGAATAGCAGATCTATGTCCAAATGATGCTATAAAGATGGTCAAATCGAGCTTCTTGCTCCAGCACGGTCGACTGACTAGAAGAGCACGAGCTAGGCTTGGATGTTGCGACGCGGATATGCTAAGCAATTTAGCGATCGAGTATGCATCGTTGTTATCCTAGACACGTCTCAAAGAGGAGAAATTGAGTACATGCCGTAGAACCAACCTTTGTACTTGAAATGCATTCAGCAACTCTGGCGGCAAAAGCTGACAACTCCTCTTCAGTCGCTTCGTCATGTACAGGCCTTGATAATAAATCATTAACAGTTTCAATGTCCAGCTCTTCATCGGCCATAGATTCCAAATCAGCATGCAAGTAGGGAAATCCAGGCAGATCCCAGTCGTCATTGGATGGCTTCAAACAAAACATTAGCCGGATGACAAGAGAAAGCGGGGGCGCGTCCGGCATAAGCGCCAGAAGCTTTTTCGCTAGAAAAATGGGATCTGAAGAGCTGGAAGGGTCGATAGCCGATGACAAGGGTACTGGCTTTATTGAAGGTAACGATCGCGCTTCGTGCTTTTCTTTTGGAAGAGGCGCGTCAGAGACAATATCCCCGTATATAGCCATCGAGAGTTTAGTGAATTTTCCTTTGAGAATCATCAACCGTGTGGCGTACTGAGAGTTATTAGAATTAGTTCAAACATTTGCATTTGACACTAACCTCATTACCCAAATCGACGGTGTATTCGACCTGTCTGCCTGCATATGCAATGAGTGTGGGGACAAGTGCATTAGGTACGCGTGGTTTCTCTGGAGCATCTGCCTTGGGTATTGGGTGGGCATTGAAAAAGACGTCGATGTAAAATGCTTCGGGCTCAGTCTCACTGAAATCTGTCAGTTGAGAACAAGTAATGAAGACAAGACACACGCGACGATATCAGGCGCGTTGGCGAAGGGATGTGCGCCAGCAGGAAAGATACGGATAGATGATATGCGTACTGGAACAGAGAAGCGAACGGCGGCGAGAAGGTCGGGGCCTTGGGGCTGGACGGTGCACCAGTGGAGGAGGCGCATGGCAAGGAGCGCCGATCGCGACTCGGCAAAGTCCGACTGGCTTAGGTGCGCAGTTAGCTTGCGATATTTCTTTATCCAACCTCTCATGAGCCGTTCAACCACAATCAAGCTTCCCCACCTCGATATTTCACCCACCTCCCCGCGCACTCTTTCGGCGCACTCCTTGGCCATGCGAGGGCGTTCGCGGAGTAGCAGTATCGTCAAGGTAGAGGAGGTTGGTGACCGTTCTGTGGAGGAGTCTCTCGACCGTAGTGCTTTCCCCAACATTAATGCAAATTGGGTCAATGTAAAGGGTCAGTACTCCTCTCTCTCCACGTATATTGTACGCTCACGCATCACACAGGCGCATGGGTGATACACGTAGTTCTAATATTCTTCGGCAAACTGGTCATTGACACTATACCGGGAATGACCCAGCAACTCAGCTGGACAACAGTCAACCTGACATACCTCGCTGTACGTGGCGCGATTCTCATGCGAATACGCCTTTGCTAATTTGCTCGTAGTTGACCTATCTCATGTTCCACTGGGTCACTGGCATACCTTTTGATCCCTCTCTACATGGCGGTGCCTACGACGACCTTACTCTATGGGAACAAATTGATGATGGAGCACAGTACACTCCTGCTAAGAAATGGCTATTCTCCGTCCCAATTGGGCTGTGAGTATCCCTCTTCCCTAATAGAGCCTCTATCCTGACAGAACCAGATTCCTAGCATCTACCCATTATACCAATTACGATCCATGGGTATTTGCAATCAACTTGACTGCACTTATTCTGGGTCTGATTCCCAAGCTCCCCCAGGTAATTGCATTCCATACCACTTGCCACTTGTACTAGTGCGAACTCACGGCTTTGAATCCACAGCTTCATCGACAGCGAGTTCGCTTCATGTCACAAGACCTCTCCGAAGCGTCCACTCCCGTCGATTCCAGCTCCCCACCATCCGGTACACAAACACCTGTATCTTCAGAAAAGTCCCCGCTTATCACCGTTACCGAAGCCCACTTTCAATAACGCAACTGTGGTTTCCACCGGTTATGGGACGATTTGATTTGTTCAGAATGAGGTGACAATTCACCCCATTTATCATGCAAGCATCTGCTCATCGGATAAAGCACTCACTTTTTCTCAACCAATTTCTCAATGCATTGTATTTTATACATTCGTAGAACGAACCCCGAAGACTTACCCCTCTCACCCCTAGTCACTTATTTACCTACGACGCTCTCTACTTCCTCTATAATATACTCATCTATTGTGAAGGGGCCTCTGATGCCTGTTTATACTGTTGGAGGCGCAACCTGTGGAGTGTCATTGGTGTCCGTCCGTTGACAAGTGAATTAACGTACAGATTACGAAGCAGCATCAAAATCGTAACTTTTCCAATACTCGGAATGTACAGCGACGCCTATACCGCGCATTAGAACAAAGCAAAAAGTATGCATGGTATACAACGCAGCGTACCTTCTCTCGCACGTCCTTCTCGAAGTTCTTTTCCGAAGACACATTAACACACACACAGCCATCTTTGAGCCATTCCGTCTTGACTTTGTACGTGGCACTAGGGACGGCGGACACGACGACGTCAGATTGGGCCAAGACTTCTTGGAGGGTCAGGTTGCTCGGCCGGACGACGTGTCGCGGGTGATAGCGACGCGTAGCTTCGGATTCAGTGGAGCTAGTTACGCGTGGTCGTTTCGTGTATTCCTAGGCAACGATACGTCATTACGCGACGTGTCACCTCTTGAGAACTTTTCATACCTGTATCGAGTCAATATCGACTGAAAAGACGCGCGCGCCGTCGTTGGAGAGCAGCGCTGCCAGTGGACGACCAACCACTTCGGATCTTTGGGGATTCAGTCACATATTTATTGATTCATTGGGGGAGAAAGGGGACCAACCGGTTGATCACAGTGATGATTTTACCGTAGGCGCGATCACCGTATGGGAGGATGGAATTGTACACTCGAACGTACTCCAGGCATTTGACAATAGCGAGGGGTGTGCAGGGTATGATCGACTTGACGGTTCCAGCAGGGGGTTGGTCGGACTCGAGAGCCGTTACCATTGGAGGGATCGGTGGTACAGAGGATAGCAGGGAACTAGGCTTGATAAACCGGATGCTGGAACACCCTTTAGTGGAAGCAGAGGTGAGTGGCCGTTCATACAGTTCTCACTTGTGGTACAGGTTATAGTGGAACTTGACATGGAGACCTTCGACATCTTTGAAGGGAGACACGATCTGCACAAGTATAAGCAACAAAGAGACCATTCCTGGCTAAGAAATCACCTGCTGAAGATAATGATCCTGACAATCTCATAGTCAAATCTATCGTTCATCGCTCATAATGGACTCCAAACCTGTTGCGCTCCAAAGATCGGAAAGTAAACCTTTCAAAAACAACCAAATCGCAACGAAAAAAAAGGATCTTCGTTGATAGTTCCATCTCTTAAAGTAGACAAGGTGCATACCATAATACCATTCACACTCTCATCGTCATTCGCCTCGATGATCGCTTCCTCTACACCCTCACCCTCCCCGAGATCGTTCGAAAGCGCAGCCCCAGTCTCCTTGAGTACAAAGTCAAAACCAAGCTCGGCACACTGCTTTTTGGTGAATTCGGCATAGCTCCTGCTAGGTGCGGACGAAGTCGCAAGGATCCCGACGAGCTTCGGGGGTCGTGTGGACTGAGCGAGGGTCGTCTTGACCTCGTCCCGGAATGTCGCTGCTATAGGATCAGCTTTGAGCAGGAGACCTTTGCCTTCGTTTGATGGTGAAGCCATTGGTATCGTGTAGGAGAGTCAGTGGACTTATCAAGGAGGCTCTAAATTTTCGTGAATTTCCGTGTCGAGCCAAATTTAGAGGTATTCCATCTAATCTAATCGATATACTCAATTCTCGATCAGCATAGGCCTGGGCGATTTTTTCTGTACAATCAAGGACAGCATTTGTCCTCTATAATCGAATGTCACACGAAGAGATTTAGATGAACGCAAATCTACAAATTCAGATCGTAAAAATACGGTGACAACAATCATTTACAAGCTAGGATACGAACGATGTGGCGAGATCATGGAACCGTGACGATGTTATAGTGGTACAGAGAGGAGAAAATTCCTAGCCATATCAAAAGTTGTGAACGAGATCAATCGTCACTGATCAATATGTTTTCCGTTTGGAAAATTCGCAGGCAAAGGCGGCAAGGGCGGCACCTCGTTCCCTCCTGCTGCCTCATCGTCGTCGTCTTCGTCCATGAGCTGCGCAGCACGCTGCAAGATGATTGATGATGATTGATACATTGCAATGTCAGGAAGAAGAAGGGATTTCAAAACATACCTTCATGGCCTCCGCCTCGTTTGAGTAGTGCCTGCCCCGTGCACGCACAAAGGCAGCATGTTTCGCGGCAGCTAGGAATTATAATCAGAGATGATTCTGACACCTCCAACGTTACGAGCGCTCACTCTCTTCATCCATTTCTACCTCTTCCTCGACCTCTTCACCAGCATCTCCCCCTACAGACCTAATCTCCCCTCGCGCCTCATTGGGTAGACTGAAACTCGTGCTCCTGCTCGACGCTCCACTCCCCGAGCGCCCAGAAAGCGACCCCGACCTTCCAAGACTCGAGATGGAAGTTCGCCGAGAAGATGGACTAGAAGTATCCGCGCCAGTAGAAGATAGAGACGACAATTGCGTCGGAGAACCTGGCACGAAGCGCCCACCTAAATCGAGGTTCGGAATTTCTATATTTCAAAGGGTCATCGGAGAACATGGATCAAACCCAATCGACGCAACGCACCGCCCTCGATTTCGTCTGTTTCAGCATTGTAGCGTACGTAAGGCGTCTTGGGCTCGGTTATCTTCATCAGACTGTCCTTCTGTATCTCAGTCAGAGCAAGGTTTTCCTCGTCCCATTGTAAACTACTGTATACGTGTAAAAGATGTTAGATGGCCCCATGGTATATTACTTGGACTAACTGTATTGGTGTGCCAGGTTGTGGCGGTGCATTCTTCAAGATTCCCTTTGGTTTTGGTTGTGAAGCGGAGCGAGGGAGGGGTGGAAGGGGTGGACGGTCCTCGAAATCGTCAGAAGGAGAATCTTGTAGAGTGGACATGATGGCAGGAAGACAAGCTGCGTGTAAAAGGCGATGATAGGATGGCGATGATTTATTGTGATAAGTAAATGCCGAGGAATGTACATAACCTCGAGGATCCCATCAAAACACGATTATGTAATATAAAGTACGTTTACACTGTGACTCTTTGCACTTTGCACTAGCAAGCTTCCGTATTTGTGACTAAGTACTCGAGTCATCTGATATCATCAAAGTCTGCTTTAGGAGACTATCTTTGCACTGGCAAGCTTTCGTATTGTGACTAAGTACTCGAGGCTATCAAGTCATACTAAAGTTTCCTAGTTCTCGACAAACATCGGCACTATCTTCGTCCGCACATAGTCTTCCAGTGTACCGAATTTAACTCCGAGATCGAGCGTAGCCTTGGTAGGAAATCCGACATTTGCATACATCTCAGACTTATCATCATGGTGGGTGAATGCGTCGGTGACTAAACAGGGTGAAAAACTTGTCTTAGAGGCACGAGATCGGAGCATACCATCCTCATGCCACCTTTCATGCGCATCAGATCTGCTTGTGCATCAGTGAGCAACGGGAATGCTGCCAATTGTAAACTGACTGGACGGTGTGGGTCGTTTCGAGACCTGTCTGCTTTTCGATCTCGCGTGCTACATCGGTCCAAGTTCCCCGCCATGATCCCATAGGCTGAACCGTACGGTTCATAGGGTGCTCGGAGAGAGGCCTTCCGGACAATTTGAAGGACTCGGTTATAGCGAAGACGACACAGCCTAGATCGTGTTCCGCCCACTACTTAGGATGTTGCTGATTGCAAATTATGACATCTGAACCCATCTGTTAGCTTCGTTGTTGGCTCGAAAACACGCTTAGAGGAATCTAGAACATACCAAAAATTCAACCTGTTTATCCTTACCTACGACATAATTCCAAACTATTCCATCGAGGTCAACGAACGCCTGACAATGTTTATGACGGATCAAGTCCTACATTCGATCCTTGCGCCACCGTCCACTGTCTTCACTTGTGGCCAGGAAAGGATATTGTCGATGAAGACTGTTGCTCCGATATACACACTAGGTATATCGATTGACTTGAGGTACTCATTCGTGTGTGCCTTATCTGTGGCCCAAAGTCTCCATGAAATGATCAAAAACATAAAGGCGGTTAGCTAACCATCGCAAGCTGGTAAGCCCATATGTGGCAATGTCGAGAACAAGAATAATTGAACATTTGATTCCTTGGCGGCATCTGCCTGAAGCTTCCCTTGTTCGTATTCATCTAATGTAACCTGGTAGTGCGGATGGAGCCACGAGGGAATTGTGACACCAAAGACCTGGGAATCTCCAAGGTGAGTTGAAATCCCGACAATGCCTTGACAAATAGTGATAGTACCCCATATGCACGCTGCGAGAAGTGATTCCTTATCCTCTATGTTGGCTTGTACCACATCTAGTGATGTTCCGGCCCGGCTTGGCCCAAAAGCCGCCGGCTCGGCCTGCTCCGGCTCATACAAGACCTGGGCCGAGCCCAACCCCCCAAGGACGGCTTGGCGGGATGCCAGAGTCAACTCTTAACACTCCCCCTGACGACAAGGACCGGGTTAGTTTTTGAGACCAAGGAGACCAATGAGATGCTCGTGAGTGGCATGGGGAAGCGATGTTGCCATTGTGGATTTGCTCTTGGATGTAGTGATAGCATATGTCAATGTGTTTTGCTCGTGAATGTCTTCTTGTAGACTTGGCCAACGCAATAGATGATTGATTGTCAACGTGAAGTGTGATTGGTTGAGTCTCTAAAATCGTCAAATCACAATCATTATTGCTACAGTTACCGTAAAACCATTACCGTTCACCGCTACTGCTAACTTGTTATTGTAAAGTCGCCATTTGTACCGTAATCCAGTTATCAGTTTTGCTACCATTCATTGCTCACCAGTAACCGCTTGCTGTTAACTGCTCATTGCTCATATATAGTTGCCGGCACCAGATTTTTGGTATTTTTCTGCCAGAACTCCCTTGCATTTAACATACTTATACTTGATCCCGCTACACACTAACCTGTGGTGCATCGTTGAACCTTTCAGAAGGTTTACTGCATTCAGGCTGGTAGGGATTTCATCACCGCACTAGTTTGTCTGGGTGCCAACAAAAGTGCTTGTATCATATGAGAGGGAGCTGAAGAGTTCAGGGTGTGTCTGAGGGTAAGCAACTTTGCGTGGATATCCATTGTTGCTGGGAGGTAAGTTTTTAGAACCCCTTCAACTATGCAAAACTGATGAATTTTGCAGGCATAATACTGCCAATTTAACAAATATAGTTGTACAAAACATCTGTGTTTGTTCTCACCTTGCAGTGCCAGGCAGAAATAAACGTACGATCCAAAAAACGGCAAAGCATTTTTAGTTTGTGAGTTTTCAAGAATATCTTTGACATATTGCTTTGTTAACAGAGGTCTAGATGGATGCATTTGTGACCTTCCTAGTGGAATTCTATACAAGGCCAGGCGGAAAGGAGATACCCACAAATTTACCTATTGAAGGTGCTGTTCTCAAGGTGAGTCCAACCATCATTCATTGGGTCTTTTTTTTGAGTAATGATCTCATTTAAGTTGAACCAATGTATGCCAGGCCTCAGGATACTCAACCGGCTAGTTGGCCATACTCTGAGGTGGCCTAGAGCTCTTGTTGCATCTCCTCCCAACTCCCTACACCGTATCCTTCCTTGCTCTGCAAATTGGGAAAAGTCATCCAAGGTATTGGCTATCATTGGGACGTGGACCAGCAAAGCGAGGTGAAGGGTGGGATGCGGCATTTGGTTGCGTCCCTGAGGTTGAGGACGGGTTGAGGATGGGTGAGTGAGGAGGGTAAAGATTGGGCCCAGAAACCGAATATGAAGCGTGTCGAGGTTGTGGATAGGGTTGGTTCTGCGGAGGATGGACCCCAAAACTGAATTTGAAGAGGTAGATTGAGGGTGGGACACAGCATTTGGTTGTGTCTTGGGGGTTTCTGGGCAGTTGAGGATGGGTTGAGGATGGGTAGGGTGATGAGAGGTGACAAGGTGGGTAGCAGGAGGGCCCCGAAACCGAATTTCAGAGCCCGACAAAGTGAGGTGAATGGGGGGAGGAGATGTCAGGGCTTGAAAAACCAACTTTGGAATGTTTTTATGCTTCATGGAGGATGGAACACAGCATTTGGTTGCGTCCTGGGGCTTTGA
>JABAJX010009948.1:0-31988 GCA_018221735.1 Termitomyces sp. K1Aa
CTTGTTCTTCTTGCGAGTAAGCATGCTATCAAGACCACGAAGTGCACTCAAAGAGAGAAAAGGATAGCGAACGCGTTATAACGCGATATATCTAACGTATGAAGATGGTTCGAGAGCAAACGCTCAAGTCACACGGATGTCACGCCATCGAAATACGCCCTCCTTTCTATTGGACGCCATTACTTTCACACTCTCCTCTTTTTTCTTCACCTTTCCGACTCCAATCCCTCTCAAATAACATTCTAATTCATATAAGGACTTACTTTCTATTATCCTTTTTTCGGGACTCCGTCCTCGTCACTCTCAACCAAAAGTTAAAATTGACCCTGCGAGACCGACTGGCCTCCTGTTGACCCCAACGAATGTCCACTCTCAAGTTTTTCGACGTCAACCCGCAGTCTCGTCAAACGAGGTACCCGATGCACCTGATCTCCTGCTCTGCTCTTTATAGGGTCTGTCCAGACAGCCGTCCAATAACCCACCCACCATGCTTACTCGCGTTCTTCGTACACCTCTTTTCAGAATCATGACTCACCTGAATGCTTTGTGGCCTCTCTCAGAACAAAGTTAGTCTTGAACGTATCTTCTTGCTTTTTAAATGCCCATTTCTTTGCTTTCAAGATGCCGACCTGAGGACTATTCTCAAAGGTTTCCTCGACGATCACGAAATGATTTCAATGGATCATTCCTCTCCGTGCGCCACAAATGAAGAACTTGAAGAGTACATGCGAAACGAGATAGAGCTCCATGGTCTGCCCCCTAGTCATCTGAACAAGACCTTGCACATGGTCGCAAGCCTGATCGAGGTTTGATTATTTTATGCATGGCCTACTTTCCCATCCACCTCATCACGAGTTGCTGCGTTTAGCTGGCGTACCATGATTGCACCTTCGAAGAGAAGAAACAGATAGCACTGTACACTTGGTACGTCAATGGATTAAACATGTTCTTTCCCCGGTGTCGACTCCCGGATTACCCATTGTAGGTACGTGATCTACATTGATGATGTATCGTCGAAGGACACAGCGCCATACGTCGCATTTGAACAGAGCTTCCTCGAGAATAAACCCCAACTGAATCCAGTGCTTGATCAGCTTGCGGTTGTCCTTCATGCAATGTTCCATTTCTACCCAGCAGCCTTTGCCAATTCAATTATCAATGCTACGTTTGAGTTTATTTCTGGGACCTGCATCGAACCCGTAGTGGAGAAACTACATCTGTCAAACGTTTCGACCCGGTTTCCATGGTTTTTCCGTGATCGTACCGGTGTATCTGTAGCCTTCGCCCTAATGTTATTTCCTAAGTCCCGACAGATAAATTATGTGGCTTGCTTCCAAGCCATGGCAGATATGGATTTCTGGATATCAGCTACCAACGATCTTCTTTCGTATGTCCTTCCTTGATTTTTTCTGCATCAGCATTGTTTATTTCGTCCAGGTACCACAAGGAAAGCATTGATGGTGAGACCGCGAACTATATCTCAAATCGAGCAGTTGCGGAGGGCAAGGCGCCATTGCAAGTCATGTTAGACATTCGACGAGAGTTGCTCCAGTCAAGAGACAATATTTATGAAACATTGGCGAATACTGCGGGGAAGGTAACCATTAAAATTTGGCGGACTTGGGAACATGGGTATATGTACGTGCGACTAGCCTTGCACTCAACGCCCACAGCTGAAAATCAACTTATAGAACTTAGCACCTTCAGCAGAACCGCTATAAACTGCGAGAACTGGGATTCTGGAAAGCTGAAGAAGGGAAAGGGCTAAGAGGAGAAGAGCACGAGCAAGCATAGTGATGAACACTGATTATTCGACCTCTGTATGTACTTATAAAGAGCGGGAAATTCAAGTGCATCGGATACCTCATTCAAAGCTGCGATGCGGTGAATTGATGTCAAAAACCTGAGAGTGAACAACATTGTCGGGGTCGATGTGAGACCAATAGGTCAGGTGGCGAAGAAATAAAGGAATTGAGTACCTGTACCGTCGAGCACAAAGAGAAGAAATTTCCCACCCTATGGGAAGGCAGCACCGATCGCGCTAAGGCTCCACGTGATGGTGGAAGGTGCTGTCAAGGGTGGATTTCTTACTTCACAACCTCCTCTTTTTTCTTCACCTCTCCGACTCCCATCGCCCTTCAATGACGTCCTAAGGACCCATTTCCTATTATCTTTGCACATAACAACTAAAATAATCGACTGAAAACAATCCGCGATGCAGATATGCGGATTCTAACATGGAACATCGTATGTCAACGCACAGTACATGTCATAGTATAAAAGATCTAACTGTTCTATGTAAGTAGAATGGAGTTAGGACATTACCTCAATATCATCCGTGAACATTGAATGCGATTTTCTTTCCTTTTCTCCTAGTCTGACACAATGAATTAGGTGGAACTCTATGGCAACTTTTGCGGATATCCTGGACGCCCTAGAGGCTGATATTCTCTGTTTTCAGGGTGAGTTCGATTTGTCTTCTGCGCGATTCTATGGTGACTTCGAGTAGAAGTCAAATCTTCTCGCACTGGCCTTCCAAAGGACGTCGCGGTTCCGCCATCATATCACGCTTTTTTTTCGTTCCCAGTCAAGAAGACAGGTTACTCGGGGGTCAGTACCTACGTTCGTGCGACTTACACGACACCTCTCAAGTCGGAAGAGGGCCTATGCGGTATAATACAGCCTAAGCCTCCTCTGACCATCGAAGAACATGTATCTACCGTTGAAGGGTATCCCCAACGCGTCCTCGAAGGCGTTGATGAGGACATTGATTATAAGGACCTTGACAGTGAGGGGCGGACGCTTATCCTTGACTTCGGCCTGTTCGTCCTCATCAACGTCTACTGTCCTAACGACGGGAACGGCACGGATGAACGAAACAAGTACAAAGCGGACTTCCATACGGTGCTTTCAGCACGCGTTAAGGGTCTCGTTGAGGTGGAACGAAGGGAAGTCGTCGTTGTAGGAGATTTGAACGCATGTGCTGCCGTGATCGATCATTGCGAAGGCCAGCTCATGGTAGCTAAGGGGTTAGCTGAAGGATTGGTGGATGAAGAAGGGTTTTGGGGAAAGGATTCACGGAGATGGATGAGGGAATTCATGGTGTCGGAGAACGAGACTGGTGGTCATATGATTGATATAACTCGACGCCTTTGGCCGGATCGGAAGGGCATGTATACCTGTACGTCGATTTGTCCTGTTGTTTCTCCCATCGACTTTTGATTTGACCTTTTTCCTTACGTAGGCTGGAATACCAAGATATCTGCCCGTGACTCTAACTATGGTACACGCATAGACTACATCATGATCACTCGCGGTCTTCTCCCCTGGGTTAAGGGTGCCGATATCCAGCCTCGTGTTAAAGGCAGTGACCATTGCCCGGTCTATCTCGACCTCCATGATGAGATTGTGGACTCGACTGGTGCGACAGTCAAACTCCAGGCTGCCATGGGTTTTCAGAAGGATTCACCCCAGGGACCCCCCAGGCTTGCTTCGAAGTTCTGGGACGAATATTCTGGCAAACAAAGACTGCTCCAGCAGTTTTTCGGAAAGTCGGCTGCCGTTACGCCTCCTCTTAAACCCAAATCTCCCGAAGAATCCAGTGATGTACCTCTAGTTCTTGATTCTTCTCCACCCGACGCTCTGGTAGGCACAGAGCTTTCAGAGACACCACCATCATCTTTGAGCCTACCTTCCAGCGAGATTTCTGGGCCTCCGTCCTCGTCACTCTCAACTCCTACTATTATACCTCCGCAATCTCCAGGGTCATCAACAGGTGTCAAGCGTAAATTGACAACTGAGACTCTGTCTCGCAATTCTTCTTCCAAAAAGAAGTTGAAGCAAAAGCAGACTCAGTCTAGTAAGAAGACTGGGCAGACAACTATAGCTTCGTTTTTTGGAAAGCCTCAAGGTCGTCCCACCTCTACTGTGACTACTTCATCCAAGAAAGCGCCCAAATCTCCGTATATCGAGAATATTCAAGGTTCCGGAACGGACTTCATTGATGTCGATAATGTGGACGGCGATGCTTACACCGATCACATTCTCGCATTACTATCTGAAGCTGAAACAGAAATGCCACTTCCAAGTCCATCACATAATATTTCTGCCAGTGTGAAGCAAGCTTGGTCAAACATCATGGCACCTGTTCAACCTCCCAAGTGTACAGTACATGGGGAGCCGGCCAAGGAGTTAACAGTCACTAAACCTGGTCCAAATAAGGGCAAGAAATTCTTCATTTGTTCACGGTACGAGTCCCTTATCTTCTGTCTAAATGAGGGGTGATTTCAATACAATCACTCTATAGACCAGTTGGACCTGGTTACGACAAAGGTCGCGCCGAAAGACGTAGAGAAGATGTTGACCCAAAGTGGAGGTGCGATTTCTTCAAATGGTCAAGCGACGCCAGGCGCCAAATGAAGCCACCGTAGTTACAACGTCTTATCTGTGCATTATTCTTGTATCTTGAGCTTTATATCCTTCCTTGAAGCCTTCTACCTCGATTTGTCTTTGAATAAGTATCGAAAACTCTGAGGTGAACGAGTGAGTCACCTCGCCTGTGACTTAGTTACAGTGTGACACAGTGACAGTTCCGAAAACTTGTTTCCCCGAAAACCGTTTTCGACGCGTGCTGCCAAGTCAGCTTGTTCTCTTCGCTCTGTACTCGAGGAGTCGGAGTAAGTAATATCACTTATTTGTTCGGAAATTTCGTCTTAGTTTCTACAGGAAACAACCCTCAACTATGCTTGCAGGGGCTGCTCGAGCTGGCCCGTCTCTTCTCCGGCAAAATGTTCTCAAATCCAGTGCGACAGAGGGTTCTCAAGCTTGCGGACAGCGACGTTATGTTTCTCGATATTCGCCATCCTGGAAGAAAAAGCGCGACACTAAAGACATCAAGAGGGACGCTCAAGGAAATATCATTCTCAAGAAGAAGGAGAAGAACCTTGGGGTAAGAGCTTCAGCCATGTAATTAGAATGTTTAACTTACTTTCTGTCAGGCTTTTAGAGCTCTTAACCCAACGCAACTGACGAACGAGTTATTTCAGTCGGACCAACGAAAGGAATTGGAATTGCCTACGTTTGCCCCGGTACGAACACTGTTCAGTTTTGAAGATTAATTTGACCTGTTCATCAGATTCAGAAAATGATTGGAAAGGCCACAGCGTTCCCCACGTTGAAGCACGATCCTGCTCGAATATATGGCTTGCCTAAGAAAATGTTGCTCGAGGTGCGTCGGCTTCAGCACTTGCCTGACAGCCCAGCTTACTGGGAAGCTAGTTCCGAATACTCTCAAAACCTTGCTCTGTGGTCAGAACAGTCACTGTAAGTGCCGCTCAGATGTTGGAGAAGGCAAGAGATCAGTCAAGTCTTGATACGAGGGTGGTTCTTAGTATGTGTCGTGTCTTCACCTCGTTCCACAGGTCAGACTGATTGGATAATACAGCTGGGCGATCTGGTTGCGGCAAAAGCTTTTTGATGCTCCAATTAGTTGAGAATTGTATCCTGAGCAACTGGATCGTGATTTACATTCCTCGAGGTTCGTTCAACCAGCGTATGGTATCACTTGACTAATAGTTGTATCACCTTCAGCGAAAAAGCTTGTCGACTCGAGCACGCCGTATGAGTACGATTTACGCACACAGACGTACCTTCAGCCCGCCTTCACCCTGCAGACTCTACAACGACTTCTAGCCGCCAATCATGCCAAACTGACAACGCTGACAACGCAGAAGAAGCACAATTTCGAGAAACGAGAAGTCCCTCTCGGAACAAATCTCGCTGATCTCATCAACATTGCTGTGAAGGAACCTCCACTCGCGCCCGTCATTCTCGAAACTGTCATGTTGGAGCTGAGTGCACAGACCAAGTATATACTTACTCACTCCCTCCATCAATCAGCTCACTTATTTTCCGATTCCCAGACATCCAGTTCTTTTAGCTGTCGATGACTTCCAATCGCTGTATTGCCGCACTGCTTACCGCGACCCCCACTTCGTCCCAATCCGACCCTTCCACCTCTCTATACCCCGAATGATAATGGAGTATGCCTCAGGCAAAAAAATTTTCGTACGTTTACCCGTGTCAAACAGTTCGTAAAACATCGTTCTGACCCAAGGAACTTCAGGCAAAGGGTGCGTTCGTCGGGGCTATTACCACCTCAGACACACAGTACAAGCTGCCTTTGGAGCTGAAAGACGCCCTCGAGCTTCCGCATGAATCCTTCAAGACGCCTTATGACAAGCGGTCAAAACCTTTGATGGAGTACACGGCGGGCTTGAAAGCACTACGTGTGCCTGAACAGTTGAGCCTGGTGGAGGCTGCGTCGTTGTACGAGGTTTGGAAGGACGATAAGGCACTCATTTCTTGTACGTTTCTTTGTCATGACTTCACCCCTGAATGTGCAGCTGAAGATACTTTGAATAATAGCGTTGCATGACGAGGCGTTCCTGTCCAAGTATACTGAGTCGAGCGGTAATGCTCGGGACTTTGTATGGAAGGGTTTGTTGGCAACATTCGACTCGTAGAAATGGGGTTGAGTTAATTGTGGTAAAATTACTGAATCTAATTGTTTAATGGCATGCGAAGCGTTGACAAAAGCTGGACCTTTCCGACCCTTACCCTTGCTCAGTGATATGTTGCATTGGATCCAAACGTCACGGTTGTCAATTGCACCATGGTTCTTAGTTTGCCTTTGAAAGGTCTTGCTGAATCCATGTTGTTAACGAAGTGAGAATAGGTATTTCAGCAGTTGAAGTCCAATTCGTAGGATATGAGCCTAGGGAGGTAAGCGCCTTCACGAACTCACGGCGGAGTGTACCCTACAGGTTGATGCTCTCCTGTCATGCTCTGGTGATTGAGGGGCTTTGTTGGGGCGAACGAACAGGGCCAATACTTGATGGGATATATCGGGTTTTGCAGGAACAGGTTCAAAAGGTTCCTCATCTAGGGCTCCCTTCCTTATGTAGAGTTGGTGCCATAACCAGAACCAACAGGAAGGCCACGGTGAGTATCACAGGTCCATTTGGCGTACGTCTCCTCTCTAACCAATCAGCTTCATTAGTGCAGATTGATCCTAAAATCTACGTAGAACGAAAATAGACTCGGAGTGTCTCCAACACTGACTTTCGATTCGTAACGATTGTTCTGCTAGTGATCGAGTCCGTGTCCAACGGGTGAGGGTATTGGATGACTAAAACATGTACCGCATACTCATACTATACTCTCAAAAGCAGTCCTCAAGACAAACGGGTATCTTTCTTGAGGTTCCCGAATCGAGAGTACTAGTATCTCCCGTCATGAAGACTGCACGCCTTGTTTTCGTGGTCTAGTGTCTGGCGCGATATGCTCCTATTATCCGAAAAAAGAGTGTCCTAAACTGTTGAACAAGGTACTCAAGTTAACCAAGAATTTCACGTCATCTTTCTTGAGGCAACGTAAGGCGTTCGTTCAAGTACAGACTTCAGCTTCAAGCTTCAGCAGCAAAGTACTAGCTAGTCACTGGTCCAGAATCAGGCAAGCTTCTGCCGTGGAAGCCGAAGGCAAGGAAATGTGATTTGCCGACACAACAACCACCTAAGGATCAAGAGAATCTAAGCCAACAAATTCGAGAAACCGATTATAGGGTGCGTTATTCAAACTGGTAAGACATCTGAGGCATCGCAAAACTTGATTTTGCTCCTTATGTGTTGGGTGATTGATGTAATAAAGATAAAGAACGATCTAGTAATATACCGACAAACTTCGTTGGAAATTCCTTCAACCACTTCCGTAAGATACCATTCTAATCAATTAAGAGCATAGAGCAGCAGCTGGTTGTTTGGTGACATCACTATAGACTTGTGCTAGCGGGACCTTGTTATGCATATGGTATATCAGATTACAATCGATGTGACGATATTTCAAACAGGTTGCTCACTTGATCCATATCATGTGTTATGGGTATGACACGAGTCTTAAACTTCTCAACATGCCGTCTCGAGTGTCTGGCATCTACATAATTGACAATGATGTTTCATGATCAACCAATGAATTAGAATGCACCAGATCAATTGCTTACGACTGGAATAGAGGACTGAAACCACAGCAATGCAATTCTGGTCGACCTGCAAATGAAATTAGACGTGTTGTGTCTTGAAATTGGGCTTCAGCCTACTTACAATCCTGTCACGAAGGAAATTTATAAGCAATTCCAAGGTCATACAACTATTGAAAGTCTCACCGCATCAACTTGACCTGAAGGAATGAAGGGTCAGGCTTAGTTGCGGAGCATGAAGATTCAAATATTTACAAGGAGTATTCAACTCTCCGAGACCTGGCTCGCCTGGAAACGCATTCACAATTTGGAGGCCAGTGAAGAGCAGGATAGCAAATTTGAGTGTATTGAAGATCATCTTCTGGTTCGTCTTTGGAAGGTATTGAGAAAAAAGCGAATGAACTTGGATGTGATAGATGTCTCATACCCCGTCTCATTTATAACAAGCCATGTTCCGATCCGGTTCCCTAACGTAACGCTCTAGAAATGACACTTGAAGACACCGTGAACGGTCTGTAAGAACTGCCGCATCTCAGACGCCACATAAGAGGTGCCCGTTAGGCTCAATGTGACTTCTGTTACCGACATTTCCCGCATACGTGGGTAAGTTCTAGCCCCAAATCAACGATGACTTCATCGAATGCGGGAAATATGGGTCTTCATTTGCAATAATGGAGCCCAACGTGGTGATTTGTAGGATGTTTTGGTAGCCCGAAATCAAGTAACGGTCGTACTTGGCAAGGGAACCCGAGTCTAGTAGTGCCAAAATCTCTATCGGTTGACATTGATCAAGTCCCCATAAGGGAGGGAGACAAATGAAGTCCAAGTTTGCTGTCGATGCATCGACATGCATAGAATTTGAAAGACAGTCCGTCGGTCGGAGTAAGATGTATCCGTGTCGTTGACCATTATTACTAACCGAAACCCATGACTGACGGACTCTGAACTTCTTTGGAATAGCTATACCTGCACGTATTGATCGAGGAATACTTGCTCTTACATTACTTCGTTGTCTTCTCTAGCGACAAATCCGGATATCGTGTAGTGGAAGAGCCCAAAAGTCATCCAAGAAGCACCATAAGATGTATATAGAAGAACAGAATACAAACACATCCACTACCAATAGTCTGACCAATCCAACCAACAATCCAACTTACTCGCGCACATTTACACCCATTGACCTTCGGGACCTCCATGACCATGGGCCGAGCCGTGCCCAATTCGTGGCGGCGGCGTAGACTTCTTAGGAAGGAGCCACGCCGGCGTCGTAGAGGTCGTACTTAACGGTGAGCCTGTGCTTACCGCAGCCACAACCGTGGTCGTGTTCACAGCGGGCTCCTGTGACTCGGGCTGACCCTGAGGTTGCTGGTATGGAATCTGTTGGGGTTGCTGCTGCTGCTGAATCTCCGAAGAGTACGAGGGGGACTTGTTGAGCTGGACAGGTGAGCTGGCGTATGATAGTTCCGATGAATTAGAGGAGATCGCGGTTGGGTGGACAGGTTGATTGGGTTCACCAGGGTATGGTAGGGAGTCGACGGAGGAACGCGGGGTAGGACCACTAAGAGAGGTCTGTGGCTGTTGCTGGATTGGCTGGACCGTTTGTTGCTGTTGAATCGGTTGTTGTTGAGTCTGGACTTGTTGCGGCTGAACCTGAGGTTGCTGTTGCGGAGCCTGCTGTTGCTGAGCTGGTTGTTGCTGACCTTGCTGTTGCTGTTGCTGACCTTGACCTTGGGCCTGTTGTTGCCCCACCATCAACGGCGCGGATGGCGTTACCCCAGGCACCGAGACAAAGTACACAGCACCAGCGGGATCCCTACCACCTTGAGCATAATACTGCGCCCACGCCTGGACATTCGGGTCCGAATACGTCGCGTTGGGGGTGAATACGTACGGTGGACCAGCCTTCTGAGCGGGATCAGATGACTGTGATACCTGTGGCTGGGACTGCTGCTGCTGGGGCTGTTGCGGTTGCGGTTGCGGTTGCGGTTGAGACTGGACTTGGACTTGTGGTTGGGATTGTAGTTGAGGCTGGGGCTGGGATTCAGGCAGAATCTGAGATGACTGCTGCGGAGGCTGAGATTGGGTCTGAGGTTGAGTCTGTTGTGCAGGATAAGGCATCGGACCCTGGACTCCGTACGCGACGTTCGGTTGCTGACCAGCATAACCTCCTTGAGGCACGTAATTAGCTGCGGGTTGGGGACTCATAGACTGCGCGTGCGCTTGAGCAGCTTGGGAAGCAACCTGAGCTTGAACCTGTGCAGCAGCTTGGGTCTGAGCCTGCTGTTGTGCATACGCCGCACCTGGATCATAATTTGGCTGTTGCGCAGGTACCGGTGCCGGTGTAGGGAATGATGCATACCCCGTCTGCGGAGGACCGGAAGACCACCCGTAACCTCTTCCGGCGTTTGCGTTGGGCTGATTGGGCTGATAGGGGGGACCACGGTAGGGTTGTTGGTCATACACTGCAGGTAAGTCATGGTGAGACGAGGGAATTAGATATGGGTGAAGAATGAATATTTACCGCCGGTGTGCCGGGAAAGCGATTCTTCCATCATACGATCGAAGATCGTACGTGCACGGACAAAGGTTTCGTTCATTGAAACCAGGTCGGCTGTAGGGAGCCTCGGGATCAAAGGGGTGCCATAAAGAGCGAATGCAATCACGTACCTCGTTTTTGACTATACTTGTCAATAAGCTTAACGATTTTCGGTCTTAGCGCCATGCTCGAACGATATAATTCCTGACGGGGATATCAGCTACATCCGAAGGTAAAAAAAACTCAGATATATGAACCTGGATCTCCTCATTGTCCGCAAGGTTATCCTTAGCAGGGTCTAATGCGCGCAACATATTCAACAGCTTCTCAACATTCACAGCCTGCGCAAATACAGCTGCTTCCTGCTCTGCCTCTTTTGCTAACTCAGCTGAGGTCGGCTCGGGCAATGGCTCCTACACACCACCAAAGCCATCAACCCATCATACTTTCATGAGAGGTAGAATCGAACGTACGACATAATTCACCGGAAAGATTCCAGTGCGGCCTTTGAGTTGCCCGCGCCACCAATCCTTGTACCCTCGATCCACAACCTTGATGACATCACCCTTCTCGAAACCAAGCTCGCCAGGCTCTGTCGGTTCAAAGGTGTGTAATGCTCTGACACGCGTAACAATCGCACCAGCGGAAACAGAACCAGCCGACGTGCTCGCAGCAGTGTTAGTCTGTGTCTGCGATTCGGGCTTATAAGATTGAGAACGCGACTGGGATGGAGTATGTGTGCGAGGTTGCTGAGTCTGATGGAATGTTTGCTGATATGCTGAAGGCGAGGAGGCTTGAGGAGACGGTGTACGTGCGGGTACGTATCCAGATTGATACTTTGGCGCCGCAAATCCCGTGTTTGATGATCCAGAGGGCTTTGAACTGTTTCCAGCACCCGTGCCAGAACCAGAGGCAGAGGCACCAATGGATGATGAAGCACCCGTAGACGTGTAGGCAGACCATTGGCTGCGCCCGCCTTTATCTTGAATGGACATTTCGAGTACCCGTTGGAGCTCCTCTTCTTCTTTGCGCCGGATCTCGTCATCGATGGCCGGTGGCTGAGCTTCTTCCGGAGGCTCAAACTTGTAGTCTATTATTTACATATCATACAAAGGGCTAATGAGTGGTGAGACGACGAACATACTTTTCGCTTTGAGGGCGTTGTAACAGTCTTCCATCACCCCAAGTGCTGGATCTTTCTCAAAGTCGGCAGTCCATGTCCAGATCAGGCCCAGTGCCCGTTTTCTCACTTTCTCATGGGTCGTCTACACTGATTTTTAGAGACAGTATGAGTCCATAACGACGAACAAACATACTCGATCCGTGATGAGTTTCTCAAGCCCCTGCGTAAACGCCTTGGACGCAATTTCACGATGGAGCTGGATATCACAATTCTTCGAGAGCGATTCCGTAAGCGATAGTGCGTAAAGCTGAACATTTGGATTGCGGTGCGCCAGACGCTTCAGAATAGACGCTATCACATTATGTGCCCTGTTCACAACGTCAATGATCCATAAGCTGTGTGGCTAACAAAGACACGTACCCCTCCTGACCCTCTTCAAGCACTTTGTCACATAGATTCAATATAAGTTCCCAATTCTCGGTTGTCAGATTCTCATCCGTAGTTTTAGCTGAGAGAGCAGATCAACCAAGGGGTTCAGCTAACACGGTGCATCAAGAACACACCGACGATATCATCGTATGGGTTTGCAGCTCCTCCCCCAAATAACGACATCTTCTGTACACAGATAAACTAGAGTGGTGGTCGATGGAAAGGAGACTGCGGATAAATGGTCGATCGTTTTGAAGGTATGTAGGTTTGTGGTTGTGGTTGTGGCTGTGTACTTGCCTACTGCTACGATATCACGTGGCAGATGGCGCGTCCGACGTCGCGTCTCCACCTTCCTAACGTTGTACACATTTCTGACATCTACCAACATCCAACAGGAAAACGGAAATGTATCAGACAGACTGATACCAGACAAAATTCAATAAAAGCATAAGTATCCATCATGCTGATGGAATGAGAGGTACAGAGTTATAAATACAACTTGTCAGCATGTCGTTACCTTCACGACGGAGCCATGAGTATACACGTAGAATCATCAAATCTGTGTAAACGGTGAAACTTCTTGATTGATGTATTGTGAAAGTGTGATCATGCCAGTCTCTGATTTTCTCGAAACCTAGTCCTGCCAGTCAGTGTATTTCAATATTGCAGCGCTCTGAATCTGCTCAGAATCATCACTTGTAACGTTGACATAAACGGGATATATCCCATATGTACCGAAGGCAAGTGTTCATGTATCATGTTTTCAATACCCAAATTTCGGTATGAAGGGAGTTTTGAAACCCGACGTCACAGATGTTGTCGCCTACGTATGATGAATCAAAATGATAGTGCGCGGGAATGATGCATGATGTTGGTGTGCGTTTCAGCAGCAGTGCCCATGTGTGTCGTTAACATATTCCTCTTGAGCGTTCTCACATTGCTGGCAAGTTGGGAGAAAGCAAGTTATTAGCGTTATGTAAGCTGAGACAGTCTCGAGAAATGAAATTCGCGGTTACAGTCACATAAAAAAATGGTGTGACAGAAAGTGGAAGGAGTCCAATTGATCATGTTTTTGAGATGCATCATCGGCAGTGTTAACTATTCACCTCCTGCAGGCTGTCAAGAATCACAGCTTTTCTCTTGACTTGACTTTCGATACCACTGGCACCAGTCCCTCATCAATTTTGATCGTCGATTCCTCAACTTACCCATTGAATAAGTAGTTTTTTGAAAATAATACAGCATCGAAAGACGTGACGCACTGAGGTCAACATTCCACTTTTGTATGTCCACGGTATCTCCTGTCTCCTGACGAGGTCTTATCTAGGACAGGGGATCTGATCTGATCGTATTCAACGTCCTAGTAAATTACGCCACAATTTCATATAACTGAATCATTATTGATTTTTAGTATCATGGCACGACTTAGCGCTGAGCTCTTGACGATGACAAATGTAAATGCTGAATCCTCTTCTAGCGTCCTACTGAACTTTTGGAGGACAAACGCTAAATTTTTTTGAGACCTTTTTAAGATGAGTGGCGCAAGACAAACAACTGTAAATTAGACTTGGTACAGTTGCGACCAAATTGTTAGTATCAATACGGTACAAGATTCTTGACCTGTTCATAATGCTGGAGGGACGCACAACCAGGGCCTTTGATGCACTTTGCCACCACGTTTGCGATATCACGTCCTTCAAAGTAAGCTCCGTGTAGGAATCCTAAATTTTAACACACAGATTCAATCGAGCTCAAGCATTTCCAAAGAAAAAACAACGAACCATAATAGTTCCGACTTGTAGCTTCGCCAGCGAAGTAAAGATTCCCTGCGTTCACCCTGAGATTGTCATGTTGTTGCCTCACAAAACTAGGAGGCCAATTCGAATATGAACCACGAGTCAATGGGTCTTTTGACCATCGGGGAAACATGAAGTCCAGAGGCTCAGGTATCGTGATATCCGGATACATAGTTCGGAGAACATCCATGACTTCTGCCTTGACCTCATCGTCGGATAGTTCTTCGATTCTTTTCGAATAATCACCCTTTCGTCCGCGGATTTAGAGAATATTCCTTCTATTAAAAAAAAGGTGATAACTCACGGTGACTGTTACGAAAATGATTCTAGATCCGGGTAAGAAGCCCTTCACATCGAGGCTTTGCCATACAGGATATCGGCCACGTTCCGAATCTGCGTAAACAGCGAACTGTTCGTGGGCGTCACAGAATAAGCTTAAGACACTGGTATGATGGATGAGAGAATGAGGTTCTAACCTCGGTGTCGAACCAAAACTTTCTGGGGAATTGAAGGAATATTTTCGTATATATTCCCATCATCATACTTGCTATAGCTTCAGCCTTGAAATCTAGACAACTATTGAGACCAGTTGTTCCCAACAAGTACGCAGAAACTCACCGGGAAAATCAGGTTTGAACTTGACATCGTCGTTCTTAAGAACACCAAGACTGAAAGTACAGATGGCATAATCTGCAGAAATCGAAGACCCATCGTCGAAGATAGCCTTGACACCAGAAGCTGACCATTCAACAGTATTGACAAGGGTATTAAGACGAAGTTGGCGCCGTTTGAGGAAAGTCCTCGCTTCCCTCTGAATGAAAATCTTATAGCCACGTTGATCGATACTCATAAAGCTATCTTCAGAGAATCCGCCTACTTCTGGTTCAAAAGTAAAATTGGAGTTCTGATGTGCAGAAGTTTGTGTCAAAAATTTGCCGCACAGTCTGTAAAACTCACCCGCGCGGTAGCAATCCCCGATGACTGAATAGGAGTCTGAGCGAACTCCCAGTCGAACTAGGCGTTCCATCAGAAAAGTATTTAAATTGCCCGGAGTAAGCTGGCTTACGTTGCAGTACTCGACTGCGCTTTCGTGTGCATCACGAGGTCTCTTTCCAAGAAAATCGTATGTGCTTCTAGCTGACAAGTCTACCAGGTTTTGGGATTCGCGTTCACCTGGTCAGGGTAAAAATACGTAAATGTGCGGATGAGAGCTAAGTTGGAAGACTACGCACCACTATAATAGGTAAGTTCATCGAAGTTATTGATAGCCGCATTGAACTTGTCCACAAAGTCAACCTCGCCAGTCTTGTCAAACGTCGCTAGCATCATGAAGATCACGTCAATATGCGATGTATCTTAAGCTTAGGTGACTAGATCCACTTACTTATATTGCCATTAAAATTACTGATATGGGTTTTGAGACCATGTTTCTTCGCCAACACCCAGATAGGATTGCCCGGTCCATCGCCTGTCTGTGTTCCTTCAATCCAATTTGCCCCTATCTCTACGACACGCCCGCCAAACGGTGTGCTATGCAGGCGTCCACCGAGCTCGTCCCGAGCCTCAACGATAATGAAGTTGTCGATCCCCTGCTCGTGAAGTGTGCGTGCAGCGATAACACCAGCTACACCACCTCCCAAAACGAGGACTTTCGTCTTGACAGATTTGGCCGTTGCATCTGGAACAACAGCGCCATGTACGAGACACGAGCCAGTGAAAAGGAGAAGGTCGAGAAATCTCAAGCGCAGATGCATATCTGTGCTATCTTCGAGGTCAACAGGGATGAGTTGCAATTTTTCAAAGAACCTCTCAACCAGCTACTTATTTATATCTGGGATGTCTTCTTTGACGCGAATCAGCCTAATCTCAACCACTGGCTGTATCTCGATCAGTCCCAAATAGTAATAGGACCTTACGATAACAGACCCCGTTCCAATAGTGTTTGCAGTTCATTATGAAGTATGAAGTGTCGGCAGTCGGCATGACTTGATGTTGGGAGCGCCCCCCCCCCAGAAATTCCAGACAGAATGTATGTTTGTAACAAGTCAATGCAGCCCAATGTCACTAGGAAACTCATTCCAGGGCCTGGCTAGGCGCGGGCTTGTAAGTCTGGGAGAGCCAAAACTGCAAGAGGGTCTTCGGAGTTTCTTCCTGAATTCAGGAGTCGTCCAAATCCATTCACCCGTTGAGTTCAATCAATCTCAGACTCTCTTGCAAGGAGCGAGGGGGTGGTGGATTGAGACGATAACCACAAAGAGTACTGATCCGAATTGAAGTTATTGATGTCTGTTTACATTCTCAATCATGCAAGGTCCAAACGTAATCTCTTCATATATCTACCTGCATCCCCATGGCCAAAGGTAAGTTATTTCGTGACCTAAGTCGATTACAATTATCACTCTCGTCTAACATCTACCGATCTCAGTCCCACGCAACTTCCGACTACTTGAAGAGCTCGAGAAGGGCGAGAAGGGCATTGGCGATGGCTCGTGTTCATACGGTCTTGAGGATGGCGACGATATCATGATGAGCAACTGGAATGGCACTATCATTGGCCCAGGCCACGTATGTCCCTCTTTATCTCTCTATTGACACCATTTATGCTTCCGTTGATAGACTGTACATGAAAATCGCATCTACAGCCTCAAGATCACATGTGGCGAGAACTACCCCGACGCGCCTCCTCAAGTCCAGTTCGTCTCGCGCGTAAACCTCCCCTTCGTCAACCAGGCAAATGGGAAAGTGGATCCGTCTAAACTTCCCGTGCTCGCTGCGTGGTCGCGTAACAGTAGCATTGAGACGGTTCTTGTGGAAATAAGAAAGTGCGTTTATCTAATATCCAATCCTCATTCATTAACTTAACTTCTGAATATATCCTGATCATTGATTTCTAGGGAGATGGCATCCTTCAATAACCGGAAACTTCCTCAGCCGCCAGAGGGGTCCATGTTCTGAGTGGGGAAAGCATGGCGAACCCGTGAGGGTGATGCACATCCAGTCTACAGTGGACGCCATCTGCGACGGCGGGTATTTCTTGAGCATCTCCTTATCATTTGTATTTTCATCCAACAGATTCAATTCTACGCACTTAACCCTCGATGTCTTTCATCTTTTACATCGTGTGCTAGTTTTACGTAAAGGAGGAAGTGATCAACAGCCTATCGTGTACGGTTCAAACCACATGCTTTCTTGACCCATGTAGCTTTTACACAGGGTTAGCTGCAAGTTCAAGCTCATTCAATAGTCCATATGTGACTGTGCTCAAGGTTTACACCTCGTATTAGACGCATCAAGGTTCGGAAATGATAATGTAAGATGTGTCAATCATAGCCTGAGTATGTTCACTCTGGCCCTTCGATTAGGGTTGGGAAAAACTGGTTTTCTCGCTTCTCCGTAGGCCGTTCATCTTTTCAGTGTGAACAACGGTGCCCCTCTGATGGAATTAGTTTTCCCATACGCTGACGATAAATCGCCACATAGATCTGAATCGTTGTCATGAGAGGATCAGTGACAAACAATATTCTCTCAACCCTTTAGAGACTGAATGTTGAGCGTTGAACGTTGAACGGTGTGGTGATTCCGTTTCTTTGTGCATCAGGAAAACCCCGGATTGATGGAGGCTCCTGGTACCTTGTACAAGCCGGTGCCGGGTTGTACAAGGTCCGCCATCACACCAGCCACGATCTGCACAACCTAGGTCTCGAAACCCACCACCTGATCATCTTCAGTGAGAATTCATTTGAATCCTGGTCCCAGTCCTGTTGGTACCAGTTCTGTAAGTACTAAGTAGATTATTTCTATCAAAAAAAACCAGTATTCTCAAGGCAGCAACACATTCTAAGGAATTCAAAATTTTCACATAATTCTCTGTTCTCAGTTTAGAGAGCTCGTGTTTTCACTCAAAAAAATTACCAAACAGTTGTCTGAAGCCCTATAGACTATGCTGAGATTTTTTTATTACATAGGCAATCACTGATGCTCTTGAATTCTCGAATTTAATCTCGGATGGTGACCTGGCGAGGTGGTCACAGTGGTCACAATCCGTTCCAGGTCACCAGAAATTTGGGAGTTTGCTGATGCCATCGAGTTCACAACCAGAAATTTGGGAATTTGCTGATGTGATGGAATTCTTTGACAGTAACGTTCAAACAGGCATCGATCATCTTCCGAATCTGACCAAGGATCCACAACTCCCGCAGATTATGAACGATTCCAACTTCCGGGTGTGTGTCCAGACTCCATACCCGATCGCTATCTCACTACGTTCAATCCGGTGGTGGGGTCAAGTACATACGCCACCTCTACCTCGACCACGTGTGGTTAGCAGTTTATAACGAAATGCCGTCCAATGTCATTTGAAAAGCAAAGATAAGAACCGTCACAATGATTTGAGGTTTTCTTTCTCAATAATAAATGGGGTAAATTCCGTTTGCCATGGAGTCTCACAGTCGTCATGCGCCGCCATCAAAACTTCGTCCCTCCCGAATAAGCCCGTTGAACGTTGAACGTCACCAGTGACCCTGCGGGAGTTTTACTCAAGACATTCATTCACTAACTCGTAACGAGTAGCAGTAACTTTCAGAAGATTTGACTTTGGCAAGACCTTTATTCTAGGTCACGGAGGAGAATCGATGGATTGGAATATCACCAATGCGGTCTCTGCACGGATACCGAGGCCTGCACTAATTACACTGTCGGGCCGTGTCCATGTTAAACGTGAAGGTCCTGCAATCCGTCTCGTACACTCACCATTCCAATTTGGATTCAGCACGATACTTCTTCGGTTTAAATCGACGACAAGCCATTAACACGCAACGTACGTGGATGAATCTTTCCATTGTCATCGAGATAAAAGTATTCTTGTCATTGCCAAGGTCATCCGATAAGCAGGACTTGGGCCGCCGGAACATGTAGCTATTGTCATCTCCTTTTTGAGAGGTATGCCTATTTTCATCCAAATTCGAGTCGATGGATTTCTATTTATGGATGATTGAATACAAGATCATGAATGTCGATGAGGCCGATTAAGCCATCGAAGAATGTGCAGACCAGATATAAATACCCGTCGATACGTTAAAAAGGACTTGCAGCTTTCTTTTAACCTCGCAGATAGCACAGAGATGCGACTGCGCCTGAACTTTCTCAATCTTCTTCTGTTAACTGGATCGTGTCTCATACGTGGCGCTGTTGTTCGGGATGCAGATGCAGCGGATGCAACGGCCAAATCCGCCAAGACGAAAGTCCTCGTTTTGGGAGGTGGTGTAGCTGGCGTTATCGCGGCACGCACACTTCACGAGCAGGGCATTAACGACTTCGTCGTCGTCGAGGCTCGGAACGAGCTCGGTGGACGCTTACATAGCACATCGTTCGGCGGGCATGTCGTAGAGCTAGGGGCGAATTGGATTCAAGGAACGCAAACAGGCGATGGACCGGTCAATCCTATCTGGAAATTGGCGAAGAAACATGGACTCAAAACTCATATCAGCGATTTTTATGGCAGTATAAGTAAGTGGGTCTAGGTGCTCTGGGATGTGTCTCATATTGACGTGATGCTAGCGACGTTTGACGAGACTGGCGCGGTTGACTTTGTAGACAAATTCAATCAAGCTGTCGATAACTTTGATGAATCCGTCTATTATAGTGGTACGCTCTTCCAACTTAGCTCTCATCTGCGCATTGATGTCGTTCTTCTCTGACTAGGTGAACGCGAATCTCAAAACCTGGTGGATCTGACGGCCAGAAGCACATACGATTATCTAGGCAAGAGACCTCGTGATGCACATGAAAGAGCGACTGAGTACTGGAACGTAAGCCAGCGTTTTCTCGGGCAGTTGAATTACTTCTCTGATCAAACGTCAATTCTAGTTTGACTGGGAATATGCTCAGACTCCACTTCAGTCGTCAGGCATTGCTACCGCGCGGGTGAGTTATACGGACTCTGCGGCAAATCTTGGCGAAAGCTTACCCGTTGCGCATCAGAACTCCAATTTTACCTTCGAACCAGAAGCAGGAGGATTCTCCGACGATAACTTTTTGAGTATCGACCAACGTGGCTATAAGTTTTTCATTCAACAGGAAGCGAGGACTTTTCTCAAACCGCGCCAAATTCGTCTGAATACGCTTGTCAAAACTGTTGAATGGTCGGCTTCCGGCGTCAATGCGATCTTCGACGATGGGTCTTCGATTTCTGCGGAGTATGCCATCTGTACTTTCAGTCTTGGTGTTCTTAAGAACGATGATGTCAAGTTCAAACCTGATTTCCCAAGTGAGTTTCCGCACACTTGTCGTCAACAACAAAGTGTCAGTATTCTTTAGGTTTCAAGGCCGAAGCTATAGCAAGTATGACGATGGGAACATATACGAAGATATTCCTTCAATTCCCAGAAAAATTCTGGTTCGACACCGAGGTTAAAATCTGATTCTCCTAGCTGCCATATTAGTCTCTTATTCTGTGACGTGTACAAACAGTTCGCTCTTTATGCAGATTCGGAACGTGGCCGATATCCTGTATGGCAAAGCCTTGATATGAAGGGTTTCTTGCCCGGCTCTGGGATAATTTTCGTAACGGTCACCGTGAGTCCCCACCTTTTAAAACTCCAAATAGTGCGTTTATTAATTCACGGACGAAAGGGTGACTATTCGGAGAAAATCGAAGAACTCTCCGATAGAGAGGTCAAGGCAGAAGTCATGGACGTTCTCCGAACTATGTATTCGAACACCACAATACCTGAGCCTCTGGACTTCAAGTTCCACCGATGGCATAAAGACCCGTTGTACCGTGGCTCATACTCCAACTGGCCCCCAAGTTTTGTAAAGCAACATCATGACAATATCAGGGCGAACGTAGGGAATCTCTACTTCGCTGGTGAAGCTACCAGTCAGGACTACTACGGTTTGTTGTTTTTCTTTGGAAACGTATGAACTCGATTGAACTTGGTGTGTTAAAATTTAGGATACCTACACGGAGCTTACATCGAAGGGCGCGAGATTGCAAACACTGTAGCAAAATGCATTAAAGGTCACGGTTGCGTGTCCCTCCAGCATTATGAAGAGGTCAAGAATCTTGTTCCATATTAATCACCAGTAACCTACAGTTAAAACCGGGGAAAATCACAGGTTCCTCCTGTCATGATACTTACGCCTGTTAATCAATAAATTCGCGAATATTTCTTTCTGATAAGAAGTTTCAGTCGGGCAAGGGGTCGAGTCATTGATTACTATGTAGATGTATATTGATTATCTATTGTGTGAGTGTTCGGAAGACCCATACTTATACCCATAAGGTTGTTACCTGAGGTACGACATAGAGCGTGCTTCAACATCAAACTTTATTCGCACTGATCGGCAATCGATCACTTTCCGGTCAATGCTGTGGCGTGCGTACTGTACATAGACGTAATGACCAGTGCACATCTTTCTCATTGCTTGGCACGAAGATCGCGAGTCGGACCACCATATGATCATACTTATCGGAATGTGCAAGACAAGCTATAACTTCTTACGACCTGTGCCTGCCAGTGGTTTTTCATCACGGATGATTGTCAAGTTCCGAGTCGCTTTCAAATTATGGAACTAACTTCGTCCACTCAGGAATAACCAGGGATATCGGACCTTACTTTTGAAACAATGATAAGGGCACTGCCGTACCCAGCAACACAATTTGCTGTAGGCTTGTGAAGACTGTCAGGTAACAGCGTGAAGGTACCTTATTAATATTGCGGATGAACTCCGAATCCCACATTTTATCATCTAACAGGGAAAAAACTAGGATACATTTATATGTGGCTTGTGAAACATTGTTTCCTGTTGAGTGCACTGGCATGTGTGTAACAACGCGCAACAGTGACTTGAAAAACGCCATGGGAACGAGCTCTCTCCAACCAATACTTATCGTGTGCGATTTGACAGACATTTTATCTTACTCGGTTCACTTTCCATCTCGAAGGGTTGGGACTGAAGGTAACGAATCACTCGTAGGAGGCGCCTAGGCCCTGCCAGTGAAGACAGAAAAGTAACGGGCATGTAAAATAAAAGTCTTAATCAGAAAAAAATGTCAACGTGGAGTAACTTACTGGAGTTAGTGATCTGATAACATGGATCCATAATTGAGTCCCTTGACCACCGGGTTTGATTTGATCAGCAAACCTGTAGCAAACCATGCATTAAACAGGCACCAAACACAAGAAACCCTCGGGAATGATCTCGAAAAAACACGAACTAATAAGCAGCTTTGGTAACTAGCTTTTACTTCCGGCCATACAGAAAGGTACGCCACTCATAATACCCTGGTAAACCCACCTAAAGAACATATTTTCCAAGCACAGATACATACCCTCTCTGATAGTCCTGTCAGCGTACACTGAGCTGTCGTTTCAAAACCATCTGATTCAAGCCTCATAATCAGGCATCCGATGATCAAAAATAAATTGATTCCCAACCAGAAGTAATCATAGGTTCACGACCCAGGGTTGATACATGTGCGTCCGTTCTCAAGAGCTCAGAGCCCCCGTTTAGAGAGATGACCAAACTTGCGTGGGGACGGGGTCAGGCATTACTTCAGCGAAATTGTTTCATCAGAAGTTGCAAAAAGATTTGACAGATGCATGCTTCTCAATACTTGTTTCCTGGAAGGCGCCGTTTCTGGCTTCGAATTCAAATCCGAATAGAGTCTTAAATAAAACATGAGATAAGCCAAACAGCAGGTGGTTCCGATGGTATTTGAGATCAAATGGCATCAAGTGATATCAATCAAGCAATTAGAGGCTCACAAATGAGGAATCGTGATGAAAATCACTATTATCATCTTCATCACGCAAATAGAGCACGATGATTTGAACCCTGAGCGCTCAGGAAAGGAGTATTGTGGCCGAGCTGCATAGTATCTGCCAGACTCGGTGAAGGGCAGTGAATGTAACCTAGTAGATTTGATTTTAGTGTCACATTGCGTATTGAGGCTTGTCATGCACAGTAAAGGGCCTTACCAAAGGCTGCGTTCCCATCGTGTACAACGTCAAATCATTTGATCGAATAAAGATCCAAAAAGCTCGGGGAATATATATGTATTAACATACCAAGTTCTGCAAAAATAGACTCTCACTCTGCATCTGAATTGTGTGCGTTCCCTGCCTAATGCGCAACCCTCAGCAGGCCATCAAATGGTGTACGTAAGTATCTACATCCTGAAAACGGATGTATAAGAAAACTACGCCAAAAACTGCTGGGCAGGTTCTCGGGACATTATGTCTCCTGTGACATCAGATGGACCTATACTTGAGAGGACTCACCGTCGCCTATGGTAATCAAAATATATATAAGCTTAGCAAGAAGGCATTTAGTACACGAGTATCTTGCAAGACCATATTGTACTGTATAATATAGAGAGGTAAGGCGATCTATCAATCAGAAGGGAAATCAAATTGTGATTGTTGGAATTGAGAATTTCATCATACATAACAATATTGCAACTTCCTCAGCTCCATGGAAGAACGTATGTGCCGATAAAGATCAAATATGCTGTAGTGGAGCGGATTAAAAAATTTTCGAAAAAAAAACACAGCACCGTCATGATATTGATACAGAGTGAATGTTGAGCCTCAGGAAGGGAGTGTGTTGTGTCTGGACACGGGTGAACGCTTTGAAATGAACCCCTGATAGAAGAAAGGTTTCTGACAGTGAGAGCGGGTTTGTTTTCTTTGCGTAGGGGCTTATTTCAGTGAGTCATAAGTTGATTCTTGACTGCGTCGCCTGGTTAGTAGATGAAGTATCCAAAGCACAGTCCAAGTTTCCACCAGAGTGTTGATCTGATAGAGAAGATGCCTTGAGTGGATATCAACAAGTATGTCATGGTGCGGAAGATGCGGCCGTGGGAGAGAATTTCAAGCCAAGACGTCGGAGTCAGGAAGTGAGCAAAACTTGCGAAATTTGATCAGCTCCAATCTCAGTATCAACGTTATCAACTTGGGGTGGGTGAACCATTAGCCAGCGAACGACGTTCTGGGAACACTGTATCTACTATGGCTGCGATCCTTAACTCAAGTTCTCTGGGATGCCTCGTATTATCTAGTATCCATGAGCGGGAAAACGCATGCTCGGAGCTTGCAGAGCGCTGCCAGTTGGCAGTAATGAACTAATGGAACACTTCTGGCAAGGCTTCCTTACACATGGCTCGCAAAATTGTAAATCGACATCTGTACAGAACGGTCACCGACATTCAGATACCATCTGATGACGGAAAAGGAATACCCTTTGCAAAACGTCGACTGCCTGGTTCTCCCCGTACCAAACTCTCATTCAACATTGGCTGATAAATAATGGGTGCGTGTTCAATATGCAAAATCAAGGCGACCAATCGTACGATTACGCAGCTCAGCTTCGCAGCTTTGTGGTTCGCCAAGTAGCCAAAAGTTTCACAGAGTCAAGCCAGAGGATAACAGCAAAAGCTGACGGTAAGCGGGATACGTTCTCACGGAGTGGGTCCAAGTTACCTCTAGGGAAGCCTGAGTGGGATCAAAGGTCATGAATAGCTTCAAGACACCGGTAGCATCATCACCTTCGACGGCGACCAAATTCGAGTGCATCATCGAATGCTTCCGACGGGATCTCTCACATCATAGTTCGCGATTCGCGGGTGATGATGATGTGGTGTCTAGCATCATGGGTAATTTTTGCGCATTAACCACACGCAACTGTGATATTATCGCAGAAATTTGACGGCACTAAATTGGACTGAGTACTAGTAAATGTTTGAGGAAAGTAAAGTTCCAGGAGGAGAGACGTGCTGGAGGTATGTACTCACCGTGCGTTTCTTCGGGGGCCTGCTTCTTTGTGATGTGATATCGGGAAGGATTAGCGCCGGGGCGGGAAATGGGAGGTACACCGGGACAGAATGGAAATGTCGATAAGTGGACACGGTAATCAAATAACACCGGTTCAGTGCTGTGGAGCGCAAGAAGGTCAGGTCGAGATACACGCATATATAGCTCACCTTTGCTGTCGCGTGAAGGCAGAAAGACATGGGCGTTCGGGAGAAGGGTGTTCTAGTCGAAAACCAAAGGGACATCTGATGTCCCTAAATTAAGCCGATCACGGAAAAAGAAGAAGTTTCCTGAATCCTATCGACTGGACTTGGATGCATTTTTGGGGCTGTGAGAGCAGGAGTGCACAGAAGGGAAGGAATTTGAAATGTGGTCGGCCATTTGAGGCCGGATGACCCTTGCGCACAGCAGTGCGCGTGTACAGGAAGTTGCAAAAAGCGCATCACGAGGGGACTCCACTGAGTTTAACTTCTCTGAGCTGAAACGTGAGTTCCACGCTATAGAAGGTTCGTGTCCATGTGGTCAAGTTCTGAATGAACCTTGTCGCCACTGCTCGTACGCACGTGATGGGCACTAGACCACTTATTGTCTTTCATCCTCGGGAAAAAAAAAAGTGAACGGCGCGTTCCGGCGAGCGAGAATATAGCGAGATAGTAGATCGAGCACACGGGAACTACGACGCGGGCGGAGGGAAGGAATTGTCGACGAGTGGTGTATATTGCCTTGACCATCGTGGGACAAGAAAGGGTTCTATGCGGCATGCCTGCCATGTGTCGTATGTATGTAGACAAACCCCAACAAAGAATGAGCTCACCACGCAGAGGAAGAATTTTAAGCTAGCCAGTAGGCGACATATCGGCGTGCAATTCTTCCATAGATGGGTTAGTTGGCTCCAGAAGGTCGAAATCGCACGTTGACCGCCATGAGACCGCGCGATCAATAATAAAAAAGAGGGAAGCGCTCTGAGCGCTCTTTCGGAAAGGACAAACCGGCGCTCAATCCGGTCGTTTGGAACCCACGCCAAACCGGAAAAAGTCAGTCCAGTCTAGCTTTCAGCAGGAGTAAGTAGTAGGGTCCCTACTACATAGTAGGCGTTTCATGTCCCTGTGCGTGTAACGACCTGGAATGGGCATATGGGGGGAAGGAACCCTAGGCCTGGCTTGGAACGACAATTACGAGGTGTAGTGAAGGGATCCGCGAGACTGAGATAGATCGTATCGAACGTGTTGTATCTGCTGTACAGGGCAACACGGGGAGGGCAGCTAGGAGTCAGTGTGGGTGACTGCGATCAGGCGCGCCACCCGTCGATGAGGGATATGAATAGTCGACATATTGACGAGCGTCGCAGTCTGAAGCGGAGCCGAATCGAGCGATGGGGTGTCGCACGGCCTTGGGTGGTCAACCGGGCGGGCGTACGAGCCATATGGATGCGACGTTGTTCCGCTAGATCTCTTCTTACTCGTCTAGGAGATGGATGGGTCTATATATGGTAATCTATGTCAGAAGATCAAACTTTGTCATTTGGAAATTCCCATACGCTGCACGCGTAGTGGATTTGGATGTTTAGTATATTACCGCACTCCACTCAATCGGTGAGGGTTCTATACTTGTTTGATTCCTCACTCACGAGTGGCGTGTGCGGGTACGGGTACGGATGCAATTCAAATCCTTCTGAGCTTCCTTCCATACAAGACGGGATACTTACTAGCGGCGCCATAAAAAGAAATGGTGTGGGTGTGGCCATGTCAGTAATGATAGATATTCAAGATTTAATATGACATGGCATCTTATCCAATGATATCATGTCAAAATCCTCCAATCCAATCCTCCTTCCCATCTAGTACTTATGTCAAACGCAAACAAAGGAACGTATTTCGTCCGATCCGAGTCCACTGCGAGGTTTACTTGCTATGTATACTACCGACTCGGAGCAGAAAGATCCGTTCTATCAATGGTCTGCCAGTGTTTGTCATTCCAACCTAAAATGACATTCTCAAGATGGGTAAGTCAAGTTACAAGTAAAAATGGAGATCATAAACAATGAACAATGAGGAAACGAAGGACTCAGGGGGGAGGGGGGGTTGATTAATATTGACTCTTCCATACTATTGTCGTTCCTGGCGCCCTTGAAACCTGGAATGGCGGGAGCTGAGGTGGGAGTTTTGTTTCTGATATACATACATACATACATAACACATGCATCTGTAACCTAGTACGTACGCCTAACTTCTAAGTATGGGCGATTGAATCGTGGGGAATGCTTAGTAGTACTCGGACCGTGGAAAATGATAAAAAATAAATCAAACCTCAAACCAACCGTGACTGGCACGAGTCTCCCATCAAGCTTCAAGCTTAGAGCGGGGAATATGAAATACGGATGAAGCTTCTTGCGAGGAGTGGTGATGATGCCGGTAGTAATGCTAGTACTGATACTAGTGTGAGAGGAAACGGGAAGCTTAAGGAAGGAGGAGATCTAACTTTTCAAGTTCTAACTATCCCCCGAAGCGGGCGGGAATTGTCATCAGATGGATCCTTTATTAGGTACCTTTCATAGTACTAGTACTAGTACTTTTAATCGTTTCCCCTACATACACACCACTTAATCTCTGTCTGTATCTGATCATCCATCCATCCCATCCATCCCATCCATGATGATTTCAAATTTCAGATTCAGATGGATGGTAAAATGAACGAGTCGACGGGTGGGGATGTGATGTAGATTTCAGATTTATGATTTCGTTCATGTACAGTTGTCCTGACGCTGGCAACAGTGTGATGATGATGATGATTGAGAGATTGGTGAGGTAGATGGTCTGAGACTGAGATAGATATCGTTGATTCCATGATCCATGATGTGGGAGGAGATGTATAGGATTAGGAAATCTCAAGCAAAAGTCACTTGTTTGTATTGTATATTATGTATAAATGTAAAACGAACAATTGTCAGTGAATCGTGAATCGTGAATCGTGATTTGATGAGTGGAATCGTGATTATCAGATGTACGAAACAACTGAGTTTTTTTTATTTTTTATTTTTTATTCCCCATTTCCATTTTCCATTTTCCATTTTTTTTTGCCCCGGGGCGTAAATACCAGTGGACGGGCGGACCGAGTGTACACCGTGACAGTGATACCGCGCAATTGAACATGAGGCTATCCTCCCACTGCCCTCCTTCCCGCGCAGGCTGTTCTTCGTTCTTCGTTCTTGGCATCATCGACGTCACGCTATGTACATCATACTAAATTCAAAATTGATGGATGGATCGACCGTGTGTCCAATGCAATGACAATGACCCATGGCCCAGAAACACATTTAAAGCCCTCGTACGTTACTCGCATCGACAACGTTGTCGTTGTCGTAACATATCATGACGGTGACACACCAGTACTACTAAATCAGATCTACCACTACTAGACAAGTGACCGGGTGAGAGTGGTTTGTCGATTATCATGATTTTTGGTATTGTTATGATGATGGTATGTATGTATGTATATCGTGACGTCTGCCATATATATTTTTGTCGTAATCGTAGTCGCGGGGAGGGGGGGGGTGTACGTACGTACATTCGAGTGGGTTTTTTGTTTGTTTGTTTTTTTATAGGGCCCGGTACTGAACGAGCATATGTGCGTAATACATATGCATAAACACTCAGTCGAGTGCGGACGGAACCTCAGGCTTGCGTGCGGTGGCATTCCGAGTCCGCGCGCTAGGTATGATATATTTTTATTTAACAAACCCTAAGGAATCTCTTCAATCAGCCTGGGTATACATATGCATATGCATATATGTACATACATACGACGGGCGTGATGCATTCACTCGATATCAGGGTAGGGTATCAGTATCACGTCGTCGTATCAGGGTAATCAAATCAGTAATCATGATCAGTAATCAGTGTTTCCAGATGTTTCTGTTTCTGTTCATTGTCGTCGTCGTCGTGCGTCTCTTCCTCTTTTGGGCCAGATCTGATTTTGATTTTTGATTTTTCTTCGAGGGGAACGGGGCAACGAACGAGATCGCAGGTGGTAGACAGAGATGAGATGTAGTGTAGTGTAGTGTGGGGTTAATTAATTAATTGGAGATGGATTTGCTGCGCGCGTTGAGGGCTCAGCTCGAGTTCGAGTCATTAGGATGGAAAACACCTACTACTAGAAAAGATAAAGAGGGACTGGGATTGTCGGGGGTGGGTGGGTTTTCGTATCGGGCACGTTCGGGGATCTTTTTGTTCTTTTTGTCGAGGGAGCTATAAATACATTCAAGAATTCGAATTCGAATTCGCGCGCGTCTGTTCTCGTTACACCCCCAAGAGAAGAAGAAAAAACTTTTTGCGTGCGTGCAAGAAGGCCCAAGGGGGAGTGCCGCCAGTGAGGAATAAGGTTGGTCTAGGCGCTCGTTCGTTCGCAATCCACCCTACCCTTTGATCGGGGGTACGTACGTACGTACATGGTACAGTCGGGGAATGGAGGACATACAGCTCCATGGAATAATATGAATCGGTTTTGAATTCGAGCGAGTTTTTTTTCTTTTTCGGTTTCGGTTTCGGTTTCGGGTGTACCCGCCAACGAACACGAACGAGCGTCTCCCCGGCATCTCAGTGTAGCTAGCAACGGGAGGGGGTGTGTTCATTAATAGCCGTTGGGAGGGATTAAGTACTGGGTTGGGAGGATCATATGGTGATATAATAGATAATCAGAAATTTATATTTCCTGCTATGTAGTGGTTGATTGAACGTGCGTGATGATCAGATTCCGATGTGAATTGATGATGGGAATCATCAATGCTGTGGGTGCGTTCCTATCACGAAAATGAACGGACGGATCTGAGATGAAAATTCTCGAGGCGGTGATGCAGGGTCAGACTGATAGAGGTGGTATAGGAGATCTAAGGGAGTGGCGGGTGTGATCTGGGCGTGGTCGTGCGGGGATTGTGTGGTGGGAGTGGTGGTGGATGGAGCGGCGGAGAGGGAGGAGAGGACCGGGGGCCTTGACGATTGGGGATGTTTGGCCGGGTGATCCGGGTGAGCGGAGGTTGAAAAGGGGTGGGCGGAGAATGAAAAAAGAAGGGTGCCAAGGGAGGGACGAACCAGTGTCGCGAGCCAGTTCTGTTGATTTGGTTGTGTTGAATAAGGATTTCGGCGTTTGGATTCTTTCCCCCATCACTCTCATCATCACATACATACCCGCACAGCTCCCTCCTTGAACATCATGCCCACGTTAGGCTGGTCCGTCCTTATAAACCCTCGATGTTATCGCTTTCTGACTGATATCACTCCACCTTCCCCAGGGACTCCCAGGCGCCGCCCAAGGACAGCGCAAAAGACGAGCAGCCGCCACAAAAAGGCGACCCCCACGACGAAAAGGCATCCCAGGCGCAGGACGCGTCGACCAAGGCCGCTGAGGCCGCCGTCAAGCCCGAGGAGCGCACACAGGAGCCACCCAAGGCGCCGTTCGACAGCACACGGCTGAGCGTAGGTCTATTTGTGACCTGAGCGCGATCAACTGACCCTGATCTGCATCTAAGTTTCCATCACAGTTCGAGTCGGATAAGAAGGAGACGACGACATTCAACTTTCCAACCATCGCTGAACGCTCGATGCCCCACCGCGTCGATCCCTACCCCATGACGTCGTCGTGCGTATTTTTTTTTTCTTTTTGTTGGTTTTTTTGCTGAGTCAACCCAGACACCCGCACCACCGCCGTTACGAGTACGAGCGTCGGCCGTCTCCGCCGCCGATCACCACACTGACCCACTCCCCCAGCACGTCCGTGTCGTCGCTCGCGGACCGGTCCGCCGTGTCGACGCCGCCCATGCGCCGGAGCCCGCCGCACAACAGCCTGCCTGCGCCCCACATGTACCCCGCCCCGTACCCGCCGGACGCCATGATGACGCGCCCGCCCCATTTCCGGCCCGAGCACCTGCCGCACGCGTACATGTACGCGCCGCCGCCGCCGCACCCGATGGACCACCGCCCGTACGAGCACCCGCACGACGGCCCGCAGCAGCCCTACCACCAGCCGGCGATGGCGCCGCACATGGTCCCGCCCATGCACACCCGGCCCGACTATGCCTCGTACGCGTCGCCGCAGGGCACGCCCGTCTTTACCGACGACGCCGCGACGAAACTCAGCGAACGCGTGCGTCGTCGCTGTTTCAACTGCTGCACCACAGACACGTCCACCTGGCGACGCAGCAACCTCTCTCCAGGCAAAGTCGTGCGTACTTTCCCACTCATTCAGTCGCTTACTAATCCCTCCCTAGCTCTGCAACAAATGCGGCCTCTTTGAACGCACGCACTCGCGTCCCCGCCCAGAACAATTCCCACACAAACGCGGCCCGCTCTCCTCCTCCACCCTGCGCGCACGCACCCCTCCTCCAACCCAACTGCCCCCCCTCTCCCCCCCGTCCACCTTCCACTACGCCCACCACTACGCGCCCCATCCCCGCGACTTCCCGTCCCCGCCCACCAACAACGGCTCTGCGCTCCCCGCCATCCAGAACTGGCCACCCGCGCCACAGACCCAGGACACCGCGACGGCGTCGCCAAAGCCCTCTCGTCGAGCTACACTCGACTCGAACGGCGCACCGGCGAGCGAGGCGAATGGGACCGCCAGCGGGAGCGCGAGCGGGAGTAGAGCACCCACACCCCCTGCGTCGCGTCCGGCGTCTGCTGCACAGGATCAAGGCAGTGCACCGTCCGCTGCGGCGGCTGTACCGCCTACTGCTGCGTAAACCTTGTCAGGATTTTTTGGTTTTCCATTCCGATTCGAATTTTTTTCTTCTTCGTTTGATTCATGTCGATTTACAACATAACAAAAATGAAAGTGAAAGTGAAGTGCTGGAGGAGAGGGTGGAGGGAGTGGGGAAGGGGGTGGCTATTTGTCTGTCTTCTGGTCGTTTTCGCGTCGTCGTCGTGTTTTTGATCCACTAAAAACAATTTGTTGCTCGCTCGTTCGCCTGCTTGCTTGTCCGTCTATGTATGGCCTTCCCATCCCTCTCGCTTGTTACCTCTATGTAGTACCCGTACATACATACACATCCTCTCATCTCATCATACACTTGCGCACCGCACGGTCATATTTATTCGTCATTCTCCCAGTTGACCTGAGGCCTCCTACCTACCTACCTACTGTATCCTACTACCCCCTACCTCTTTGTCTTGAATTGGCTTGTCGTGCTTCCCTCTTCCCTTCCCGTTCCTGTTCCCGTTTTTGAATCCATCCCGTCTTTTTGCTGTATCCAATATTCTCAATTTGATTT